>JAWWEN010010524.1:0-24388 GCA_035582955.1 Sycophila texana | reverse complement strand
ATAAGTACTTTTACGTCAAAATCTGAAGATCGAAAAATTTTGGCGACACAAGGCTTTCTCTATGAGAAAGCAATAAATAAACGATAATCGTGCATCGTAGATATCTGAGGTGCAATCGATCTTAAGCAAGCAGCCGAGCTCCCTGGCGCGATCGCATTGTCCACCCCGTGTAATCCGGCGGGCGTGGCCTGTTGGCTCGCGTGCATAATGTGGACGCGCGCTCCGGCCAAGTTCCTAGAAGCCTTTACGAAATTCATTCGGCCAGTTGCAAATGGAGGCGCGCGCTCGCCTTGTTGCGTGTCACTTTGAAAGATAGCCAATGGGGCTCGCGCCTAATCGTTGCGCTCGCGCGCCTTTAAATGGAATTAATTAGGCGCGCGCCTTGATTCATCGTCGCGCGCCGGTCGTTAAGACTGGCACCTATACGGCCGCCGCGCGGAAAGATACTCCCGTGGAATGCGCGGGCGCGATTCTCGCGATGGGGGGACTAGACAGCCGAGAGAGTCCGTAGCCTGTCGTTAGGCGCGTCGCCGCGACGGCGAGTGCAACGGATGTGAGAATCGCTGAAATTTATTAACGGCTCGAGGTGAGCGTCTTGCGATCGCTGGGTGCGATTGCGGAATGCCGCCTTAAAGCTCGAGCGAGCTTTCTTATCTTTAAGGAGGAGTAGAATTCACGCGCGCGCCTCGCGCTTTGTGAATTTTTTGTGCTTCAGGATTGATGAAAGCGAATGACTGTTGCATTGACTAATTGCAACTGATTTCCTGACGTAAAATTTGAGATTCGAGAATTTCGAGTTGGAGCTTCTTTAATTTTAAGGGGGAGTAGAATGGTACACTTATTTTGCGATCGCAGGGTGTGGTTGTATTTTGATACTCGTACTTTGATTTATTTTTTTTGCGTTTGAGGATTGATGGAAACGAACGACTGTTGCGTTGACTCATTGCAATTGTTTTCCTGCCATAAAATTTGACGTTTTCGAACTGAAGTTCCAACCTTTAATTCGATCATATAGAGCTTTTTTTTTTAAGAAGGAGTAAAAATTACGCGCGCGCTTCTTTTATGTTTGAGGATTGATAAATGACTGTATTCGACGATCCAGATCTGAATTGTAATTGAAATTGAATTTGTAAATGAATTGATAAAAAACAAATGTATTTATTAAAACTGAACTGCAATTAATCTATTCTGCAAATAAATTGGAAAGAATGAAAAAAAAAATGAAAGTGCGAGAAGCTATAACATTTGGTGTAACATATAATTCAAAACAACTGAAAATTATAAGTCTGATTGCTACTGTTCGTATCAACTGGTTTTTCCCTCATACATAATGTAAAAGAATAAAAAAGTAATAAACATAGTTTTTTTTTACAAAATAACGTTATATAGGTTTAAAAAAATATTTTTCAATTTATGCGTTCTAAATATGAATATCAAGTAAAGTAATAATTCATCGCGCGTAATAAATTTATGATCCAGTTGTGCGTCATTATAGAAGTAATGAAATAACACTCGTGTTTACTTGCGCAGATGCCTGGCTAGCGCTCGCTGTTACTACTACTACATTAAATGGGAGAGGACAGGTATTCGAATACATTATTCGCTTCGTAAACATTTTATTTTTAAACAGAAGAAAAACACTTTGTTTTCAAACGAGTACTTCGCTACAGTCACCGAATTAAGCGCAATTAGCATAAAATGCAATAAGACAACTACCTTATATGATTTTACATAACAATTATGACACCTACACCAGGAGAACAAAAAAATGTATTAAAAATATTCTAATTATAAATAATAAAACAAAATAGTTGCAAAAAAAAGACATTAAGAATTTATTACATAGTTCGTAGGATCGGTAATCCGGATTATTTCAATTAGTTTAATTAAACTCACGCATACACACACACACACATGTACGGTAGCTTTCCCAACAGCTTCTCAATTCAGCGGCGTCAATAAATCATCCTTGCACACGGTCGATCGGCCGCATCGAGGCATTAAGGCGACAATTAAGCCTCGATGATCAATATTGTCAAATTGCGCGCAGAAAGCGAGCGACGCAAACATCTCCGCGCATTTTTACGTCAAAGCGACGCGCGCGTACGCCGCTCGGCGAGGCGCATGACTCGGCGTTGCGCAACTCCGTCTCATGAATGAAAGCAGTTAAAATCTCCGGCGTCCGCACAATAGGGACGTTAAACGCTCGGAAAAAAAAGAGACGAGGAATGCGCATACATCCGTAATAAAATTTTTTTTTTTTCTATCCGCGTGCGTCGCTTGCACCGGGCGTGCAATGCCCGCCGGCGGCCGCCGGAGCGATATCGCGAGTAAAAGTGGCCGCCGGAGGTCACTGGATCGAATTCCAAGCCGCGAGTCTAATTCCACGCTGTCTATCTGAAATTGAATCGGCTCCGCCCGAAGCTGGACAAACGCTTAGTTTCACGGATGGACAAAAAATATGTAGGTGTCGCGAGGCTCAGAAGTAGACCCCCTCCGTTCTCGCCCTCACTCCTCGTCCGTCTGTATGTCACAGATGAAATTATTGGATCACGTTTGGTTGCGTAAAGAAGGCGACAGAAGAGAGCGAGAGAGAAAGAGAGAAAGGGAATTAGGTAGATAAAAATGTTGCATTAAAAATTAGTATAGTATTTACTAAAGTATAAGGGCAAATTCGTAGATTTTACGATCAAAAAAATTGCTATAGTGATTGGTAAATTTTCAAATATTTAAATTAAATTTTTTTTCTATATAGACAGTATTTAATTTTACTACGTTTATATTTGCATATACGTACACTATTTTTTTTTATAATTTTTTTATTTGTTGAGCTTGTGTTTGCTTTAGTAAAGACTGTATAGTCATTTTTAACGTAACATTTTTCTGAATGTACATACGTAATCGTTTTATTCGCTTTTCAGCAAAGCAATACAATAATATATGCAAGGTTTAATCAATTTAATCATATTAAATTACAAAAATATCATAATGTAATTACGATTGCGAATAAATTATAAAAATATTAAAAGAAATATTTACACACAGGTGAATAAATTTGGTCAAGGATCTACCTAAATAATGTAAATCTACAGAATCATTTATATAACTCACGATGCAATAGTACCTCAGTTTTATCAAATGACTCTATTAAAACAATTTAAATAGGAAATCTCTGATCGCACATACAAAGTTCACCCAAGGGATGTTAAATTCTGCCAAAAACAAGAATAAACTACTTATGGTACCTATACTAAAGCTCATGTAGATGTGTTCATCCCTCTTTATTCATTTGATCATGTATCTCACGCAAGAATTACTTATAGTAGCCGCTATAGATGTATTGTAATTCTGTATAAAAAGAGAGAGAGTAAGATACATTGAATGGCCTTTTCACGTCGGCCCATAACGCGCTATTAAATTTACATGTAAAAACTTTTTGCACGTCGAAAAGTTTTTCTCCTCGAAGGATCCATAAATCACTCTTGAGCGACACGAAGTACAACGAGAGTGAAAGTGTGACTTCGATGAAAATCAATGTGCTTGCCCTCCTCCCCCTCCCGTCAAGGTGGGCGGCGACAGAAATCGAGATCGAATTCATCTGGGGATGCTGCTAATTGTCGCTATTATCTAATGGATCGATAAAATTAGAGAGCCGCGGTGTACTCACGGCTTGTATGGCAGACATCCTAAGCGTGCGCGAGGTAATAACAGTCCCAACGAGGCATCCCGCAATCCTCCCGAGGCGGTCGTTTATATTCCGAATTAATAGGCTCCGAAGTTTCACTGGGTAACTTGGATCACAATTAATTTTGCATCGTGATGCTCGGCTCACTGTGCTTCTTTTTATGGGAGATCGTGATATCGTAAAATGTAGATAAATATAGTACAACGGCAAAAACATTTTTTTTTTATTCAATTAAAAAAAAAATTTTTTTGAATAATAATTTATTGTTGTGGTGGTGAATACTTTGTAATGCAGGTATTTAATAATATCTTTTTATCGGCATTCTAAATCTCGCTGTATATATAGCTGAGCTATTTATGTGCATGTTCTTTGTATAGATACGCACTTATCGTAATTAATAGGCATCGAAATTTCATTAGTTATGCGGAATCGTTACTAATTTTAGATACTGATATTTTATTTAGGTACTTTTTTATAGAAGGCCACGATACAGCCAAAAAATATATATTATCAATTTAAAAATAGAACGAGCAGCTTGATACATAAAACGAACATTTAATTTACATAAAACGAAGATTACATAGAACGAAGAACGAGATACATAAAACGAACATTTAATTTACAAAAATGCACCTGAATGAACAACAATAATTTGCAATTTTTCAGTGCTTTTATTGAGTTACCTAAAATCAAAACGAATCTAAATAAATAAACACTTCAAAAATAAAAAGTAGAATAGTTTAACGAAAAAGTAAAATTGAGAAATACAAGAATATTAAATATGCGTATATTTTCTCATCATCCAAATTGAGCTGCAGAAATAAGTTATTCACGTCTGTTTTTCCTACAAATACTCTAAAGTTTCACTATAATTCATTCCACTTTGCATCGTGATTCTACGCTATAAGATATCCTTTTTTACAACTAAATCGCGAATAAAAACTGAAAAAAAAAAATTACAAAATCATAATTAAGCGTTCACTGCAATAGTAAATAATTTGCACAATGCATTTAAATTTTTTCATTGATATTTTAATACCTCGCTGTACAAATGTAACGAAGCAATTTATATATATAATTCACTAAACGATTATTGCTTACTCTTGCTTGCGTATATTTGCTCGCGTGATAAGTACAATTCGTAGTTCGTACCGCACGAGATCGCATGAGGTGCAATTTCGAGATTTCATTTATTATTTATGCTGCAATTACGGCGCCTATTTACGATGTTCTAATAAAAATAAAAAAAAATATCGCCGTAATTAAACGGGAGCGTATAAAAACAATGAAACGTGATCAAAGATCCTCCACTATTTTCTCGAAGTCGAGAGTAACAGCTTAATTAATAAAGAATAAAAAAAATATGTTGAACGCGTGCGCTTTAAAGTGCAAAATCCAGCCCGCAAGTTGGTTCACCAGCGCGAATAATTGCGCGGATTTCGCCGGGACTGTAAGCTTTTTTAGCCGCGCGTGCATCTCGCCGCGCAAAACATGTGCTCCGCGAGCGAACGGCGGCGCTACAACGAATTTACGTAACGAGCGACTCGCGCGCTTTGATAATTGCGCGTCGGAGTGTCTGGTGGAAGAGTAGGCTTATAATTTTATTG
The DNA here is from genome assembly GCA_035582955.1 of Sycophila texana. Classification (NCBI taxonomy): domain Eukaryota; kingdom Metazoa; phylum Arthropoda; class Insecta; order Hymenoptera; family Eurytomidae; genus Sycophila; species Sycophila texana. Next base: position 19,096 of record JAWWEN010010524.1, on the reverse strand, counting down.
ATACTCCGCGGCGGCGCGATCATTAACGTTACGCGCGTTTAAGGTGTCGGGGCGCATTGAGCAATCGCGGACACACACAGACACCCAGATTTGATTTTTTTCCTCGGTCGTTTGTTTATTTACAGCTGGAGCCTCTGTATATTGTCGCTGTGGATTTTACGAAAATTATAGTTTGCCGATAAGCGCCAATTTTCTGTTGCGCCTTTTTATTGGAGGCATAAAGCGTGGGGTTGAGGGGATTCTCTAACTGATTTTTGAGTCACTTGAGCGAACGTGATGTAAATATTGCTGAACTGCTCTACAAGTAGTAACAATGTTTATAGCTGTAATATTTTTAAAATTAACTGAAGTTTAAACTGGTTACTTTGTTGAGAACAAAAAGTTTAAATTAAATTAGGAACTTTTTTTTTTAAATACATTTGTTATGTGAAAAATTTAAATAATTTTTCCTTGTAATTAATTTGTTTAAATAAATAAACCTTTGTGGGTTTAATCAAGATCTATACTACGCGTATAAAAAAAAAGTGTCAGTGAATAAAGTCTAAAATTCTAGACTTTTGTTTCAAAGTTGAATTTTTTTTTTTTTCATCAAAATGCATCTGATATTTCGAAATCTGGTAAATTTCAAGACTTATCGAGGAGAAAAAATTGTAGAAGCTAGTTAAGTAATCATTTCAATTAATTTATCGTACGAAACAAAGTAAAAGATTAGTTTCAATAACCGGACAAGGAAAAAAAAACTGATCAGTAATATAAAGTTGTATCCTGCAAACTCAGCATTAGTGATCCGTTTTCTATCGTTAATATTAATATTTAAGCGTATGTATTATTAATTTTTTTACTAAATTTAATTTATGACGTTTCAATGAAAATTTGTCTTAGTCTTTTATAATTGTATTTTAACCAGAAGCTGGAATATTTTACAGATTGAGATAATGATTTAGCATATTAGTCAAGTGACTCACATTTGGATAATTCCCAACAATTAATAACAGGTGTTGTTGATGTTCTCAGTGTTCGGAAACATGGTCATTATCATATTTCAGTCACAAATTACTTCAGTTAAATAATCTTATACACGAACTGCAACTTTTCAAAACATAAACTACTTACCTGGAAAAGCGGAGTACATCTCACTTCAAAATGTCATTCTGATCTTAGCGAGTCGTATATTGAAAAATCACGCTAATTCTCCTCTCGCGAGTATGTCATCAGCAGCAGCATCGCGTGGCTACGACAATTAAGACAAAAAAGTAGGTAGTTTTGCGCAAATCCCACTGAAGTAATTATCCAAACGCTCGAAGCTACGGCCGCCTCAACAAACCCTGCGAGCATCGCGACAGCTTACGCAACCGCGTCGGATCTCCCTTAAGTTATATGAGCGCGAAAAAAATTCGCCACTCCGACTTTCTCGTCGGCAAAATCGAGCGGTTTTTCCGCAACATCGGCGACTCTCGTCCGGCGAGAGGAAAAATTGCCTCCCCGAAAATTGCACGTTCGCCGCGCCCGACACGCAATCAAAGCTCGGAATTGAATCGGCCCCGAGAGTGGGTCGCCCCGAGGCGGATCAACGCCCGGTCCGGAGATTTCTCCGGGCCCTTGTCCGCGATATTCCCCGCAATCGCCATCTTTCCGCGCAACTGGAGCGAAAACTCGTCCGAGCGCGTCGCTATATCTACGCTCTCCGCGGATAAGACGGTCCATTGTTTCGCGAGAGGCACGAAGCTCACCCCCTGGGGGGTCCCGGGCCCCTGACGTGTCGCGAATCGTCTTGGATAAATATCGTCCGAGATGGGCCATTGTGTTTGGACTTTAATCGCGAGCTTGATTTCTCTCACTTTCTTCAAAGTACCGCTGGTACACGGACGAGGAAGGATTGAGCTTAATTGCTTCGAATTTTTTTCGCACTTTGGAAAAGAGAGCGTGCACTGCGCTCTCCGGGAGGCTCGCTTTGAACACAGCGATTGTTCGGCTCGATACTAAATTTTATCTGTCCGTGGATGTGAAGAGAGAAATCGATGCTCGCGAGGACATGAAAATAAAATTCCGTGATTTTTTTGAGCGGACACGTTGCTCGGAACTGTACAAGATTAGAGACTATTTTTTATCATTTCTTGCCTTTCAAACCGAAGAAAAGTGCTCCACTAAAAATTTTATGTCATCATTATTTTAATGTCTTCATGCAGACTTACACTATTAGAAAAATTAAAATAGTTTCTTGCAGAATATACTGCTTAGTTGAAATTTAGTATACAACAATCTAAACTTTAGTTTACAAACAATTATATGAATTAATTTATAGTTAATTTCCGTTTGCAGATACAAGATGAGCTACTTAAGACCAAGAATAGACCTTATGTATCAAAAAATTTGAAAACCAAGACTCCAAGGCAAGACTTTCAAAAAATCTCGTGCTGCCCTGCAATCGCAAACGTCGAGTATGAAGTGATAAAAAAAAGACACTGCACAATCCGGTGGCGAGAAATAGTCAGATGTCCTATAAATTCAGCATTTTCTTCACGCACGCGAAATAATCTCGGCGTACTTAATTTACGAACGCTAAAATTCGTAATTAGAGCGGGCAAAGACAGTGATTGCTCGTCGTAAAAGAAACGTTGGGGCGAAGCCGCGCGACCTAAAAATCGGACTTTATTATCGTTCCATTGAAGGGGTCATTAATTTTTTGTACCGGTATAAAAGCGATTATTTAGTGCATCAGTTGCTCCTCCTTCCGTCAGAGGCGCAATCGAAGTGAAATAAAAAGAGGAAACGTGAAACGCGTCGGCCCTCTGAGTCTCGCGTATATATTCAGTGTGTGAAAAATATAAAGTATAGCGTCACTGCCGTTGCTCAACTTTATTAGACCACACTGACGATAATCGGCGGGAATCGATGATAAGCAGCCACCGACTCTGTCTACCTCCATCAGGCCAGTTATCCGTTCACGCTTCTATTGTATCTCAGTTCAAGGACGATAATAGTTACCTGGAAGAAGAAAACCGGACTAGCGGTAAGAATTATAAATAGTCCAAGATTTGATCGCTTATTGACTTGCTGATTTCAAATGGTCCGAGATGATTTATTTAGTTTAGAAAAATGCCTTTAAATTATACTTAAATATTTAATTAACTATAAGCCTATAAAATATAATAAATAATACTATATAATAAAATATAAAATATTTAATTAAGCATTAATCATTTAAGTAATAATGTTGATATCTAGTTACTGATTTTATTATTTTATCTCTGAAAGTATATAATTACACAATGAATGTCGTATTTCCAAAATAGTTGCAGAAATATTTATCAATTCACTGGTTTTCTAAATTTTTGCACTTTATCTCTTCTTCCTGATTATATTATAGAATGGTATTATAATATACCGCTATAATAAGAATGGAAGTAATGAAAAACACTGACCAATACCGTTAGCTGAGCACTTCACGAATATAATTTCTTGTGGGCGCTATCCAGAGTCGAGAGGATTACAGTTTCTTAAAGTTAAAACTTTTCAGTAGCATATTTAACGTAAATGTGACAAAAGAAATTATGAATTATTTTTCATGAATGCGATATAAATTGTAAGCAATACAAGTTTATAATTTTTTTTTTTTTGTTAATTTCATTTATTTAAAGTTTCGAATCGATGCCGCGAAGGGTAATAAAATAAATTATTATTTAAATTGCAAAGTAGATTTACTCGCAATATATCCATTTAATTAATAAGACTTTTTGAATTTTGGCTGTTGCAAATTGATCAACAATTGCATCACAGTCTAGTTTGCAGCATAATCAATTCTGCTTTCCTAACATAAAATAATACAAGAGAATTGAGTCGCTCACTGTTTAAACTTATATGCAATTCATTTTTTAGCCGTTCAGTGCTGAAAAATATTTTTCTTAATAAAAAAAGAAAAACACAATTAAACGTTTATTTAGTTTGTCTAACATCAATCGCTGTTTATTTAAAAAAAAAAAAAAAAATTAATGACAACTCCTCGTTCAGAACGACATCTCTATAATGAGCAGTGTGGGAAAGGAGGGGGAGGAAAAGAGCGCTTAAGTGCCGAGATGAAAAGATCGCGCTTGCAAAAAGAAGGAGCTTAAAGAGAGAGGGCAGATGATTGAGAGATGGTCCCGCCTGCGCCCGAAGCGCGATTTCACTCGCGTCATCCGCGATCCAGGTCGCGGCGAAGGTACAAGCACAAAGAGAGCAGAGCCTGGCCCCGCCTGCGTACATCTTTATTTCGTAAGTGCAGCGCGCGATGATCGCCACTGCGGTCGATTACGGGGGGACAGGGAAATGAGCCTGCGGAGCCACCTGCAATTAAAAAATTGGGTCGTCGAAGCTGCCACTTGGGGCACGACCCTCCCTCATTTGAATAATCGCCCGGATGGTAAATCCTGTTTCTTCGAGACTGGGCGTTGTTTCGAGCGATGCATTGCCTTATTTTTTCAATTTTTTTTTTTTTTAATCCGTCGATTGCAATCCGACGGCGGCTGATGATGATCGTCGCTGGGATAATGGGAGGGTCGAATTGGCGGGGAGAAAAGTGCGAGTTAACTGACGATGAAAGTTCGAATTTGTAGTTCATTCGGTTTGATGAGGACGTGGCTTTACCGTTATTTTTGGAGCTTTTCTTTTTATTGCAAACGATTCTGGATTTTTTTGGCGTTAACCGACGAGGAGAGCCTAAAGATTTGAATAAAACGGTGGGTATTATAAAACGGCTTTTTGTGTGAAATTACGAAGAAATAAAAAATGTAACAGAATAATAATGAGAAATGCCGACGTAGGTCTGATAATTCGACAGGTTATATGTAGGTTGAACAGTTCTTATTTTGTCGATATGTAGAAATGTATAATCAAATAAAAATATTAAATTGTTAATAAACACTAGAGAATGAAATATTAAATTATTAAATTATTTTTGAAACTCATATTTGATCTTTCATTTATACTGTTGTAAGCGTAAAGATGGTATAAATACGAGAGATGATTTTTCGCTTGTCCGCACAGTTTGATTAATTGGTCCTTCTTTAAATTTAATACTTAATTAAAAATGGACCTTAAGACAAAAGGTGATTAAGCGAATCACACTCATAAATCATGCCTTAAAGCAGTAGTGTCATAATGTACGTACTCAACAGCGAGTACTCCGATGCCTGAATTTTTCATTTAAATAACGACCATCACAAAAATTTCACGCATAATTGCTTCATTACCTTTTTTTTTTTAATTTTGCAAGTGCAGCCGTAATATCTCCCTCGAAATCAATACATAAAAGATAATTCATCGCATCCGATAATCATTCGATTAAAATGAGACGATCGTAAAAAAAAATCCGTCATCATTAGCTGAATATCAGGCATAACGAGAGTCCGCGGCAAGTGCTCCCGAAGGCGAGACGATCGCGGCACAATTAATGAACTCCGATTGGTGTACTCTTTTCTCGGGTCTCATAACCACATAATCACACGTTACCCGCGACATTCCGCCGAAAGCATCGCACATTCACTTAACCTGGGCGTGCGACTAGCGGGTCCTTCTGTGGAGACCGCCATATTCGTCCGCGGATGTGAGGCGAGCTATTACGGAAAATTGCGCGCCCGCGACTGTTATGGAGATTGATCGGCTTGGTAAAGGAAAGTTTATTGCGACCAATTTATTATCGCTCACTTCCCGTGCGATCATCGAAATTTGCATTATGCGGGGCTTTATCTTTGACGTGTCGTTGATCTCCGAGGGCTTCTGCCGTTTTTTTTGCCGAGTTTGGATTTTTTATGGAGAAGATTGTTTTAGGCAGGATTACCATGCGGGAGAACTCCCCCTTTAACTAAAAGTGAGACATGACAAATGAGTTTACAAATAGAAAAAGAAAATTTTTTTTTTTTTTTTTTTGCTATTTGCATAGTGTTGTTATAGATCTTCGATCTTGCAGTGGTAATTTTTAAGTGGTTAAATGGCCAGAACGATTTATAAATGAATAAAGTAATTATATTAGATAATGCAAATTACTTTTAAGGAAAAAAGAATTAGTTTAAAACATTATTTTTTGATAAGCTATTAATTTTTGTAATAAAAATATGAAATTCATTTTTCTTTTCGAAATTTTGTGGATTCGAGGTTTAAATAGAGTAAAATAGCTTTTGATCTTAGTATACTAACAGACATTTTGTACAAGGAAAAATTTCAGTACACTGAGCTAGAATATTGCATAATTTCCTTCGATTGTAGAGTTCCAGTGAAGTAAAAAATTACGAAAAATACCTCACACCTCATTAAAAGAAAATAAACCGCAAAAATTACTTCAAAGTCAATTTACAAAAAATTCTTCAAGTGCGTGATTGTCGCTTTTAAGGCCTGCCAAGCATTACAATAGTAGGTCAACAATTAGAATACTTTTTCATAATGAGATCTCCTGAAAGTGATATCTTCATTTAAGCAAAACTGCAGTCGAAGACTCCGGACCAAGAACCTGCAATTTACATAACGCAAAACAGTCCCGCTGAAATCGATCAAAAATAATAAAGAAAAAATCCCTAGTAACCGCTCAATTACGAAGGACATGAAAAAAAAACCAATAACTATAAGCGCGCGTGCAATTTTCGAAACCCTCCGATTACTAGCAGTCGATTCTGCGGAATTACCATTCCAGACAATAAAAAAAAAAAAAAAAAAAAAAAATACGAAAAAGAAATTGACCCACGCTGATCGCACATGAAAGATTCGGTCGCGTCCTCGAGCGCGAGATGAAGATGTAAATCGTGACGCGGAGGAACCCTTGCGTGAAGCTACGGGTATAACCGCAAGTGGCGGTCTTCAAACACACCGCAGCGAGAACGCAATTTTTCGCAAAAGAAAAGGAGGAGTAGCCGAGCACCTCGAAAAACGATCCGCTGCCTTCGAGACACGTTCGCACGAATGAAAAGAGGTCGATCGGCTTTTATTCGGCCATCCGCGCGCGAACAAAAAATCGAAAGAGAGAGAGAGAGAGAGAAAGAGGGACAGTCACTCTACACGCCACGGCGGCGTAACGACCGAAAGTTTTTTCCTCGTTAGGCTCGCATCGTTTAACTCGGCCAGGGAGAGTCTCGCGCAAGCTTCGACATATCAAGCGTAGCGGGTTTCAGACTGTTCCCCGACAGCGTGGTTCTTAAATTTAAGAAGTACTGGACGTCAATGATCATCTTTCCTTTTATTAATTGTGGATCCCTGCAATTGAGCAAAAAGAAAATTAGAATAGGGAGCCTCGACTGCAAAAATAGTTATTAAAGATTTTGTAAATATCGAGGGTGGTCCTGCTAACGAAAATCAGCCGTTTCACCACCTCTGCACGGTTTCCGAGCGATCATTTTTTATCAGAAAGTTGTCTTTTTTTACGAGTAATCGAATAAAATCGATTAGAATAGGGAGCCTCGACTGCAAAAAAAGTTATTGAAGATTTTGTAAATATCGAGGGTGGTCCTGCTAACGAAAATCAGCCGTTTCACCCCCTTTGCACGGTTTCCGAGCGATCATTTTTTATCAGAAAGTTGTCTTTTTTTACGAGTAATCGAATAAAATTGATTAGAATAGGGAGCCTCGACTGCCAAAATAGTTATTATAGATTTTGTAAATATCGAGGGTGGTCCTGCTAACGAAAATCAGTCGTTTCACCTCCTTTGCACGGTTTCCGAGCGATCATTTTTTATCAGAAGGTTGTCTTTTTTTATGAGTAATCGAATAAAATTGATTAGAATAGGGAGCCTCGACTGCAAAAATAGTTAGATTATAATTTTCTTTTGAAAGCTTGCGAGTCTTTAAGTAGACGATGGAGGATTTATTTCTTTAGCTTTTCTCCCGATTAAGAAAATAATATACCATTACTGAATCTTTGCATTTTAGCAATAAAGAAAACGATTTTTAATGAGAGCGATTCATTGATACGCCTGATAGAAAAAAATGTTGGATCTGTTTAAAAGGAAGGAATTTGGCGAATGCAAAGTCATGAGAAAAAAGATCGACCGAACCAGGATACGGTGCACATCATCGGTCATTAGATCGTCTGATCAGAGTCAAGAGCGCCAATAAATTCCGCCCGTGGATGACTCATTTGCCGCTATAATTATACAAGTATATGAAAAGCACTGCATTCATTGAAATGCAAATTCAAGTTTTTCGAACGCTGATTATTTCAGCGACTCCTACTATTAACACGTTAATGCAAATTTATTCTACTATTGATATTTTTTTTCCGTAAACGCCGTGTCATAAGGAAAACTTGATTATCTACTTCACTTTGCATTTTTCTGCGTTTTCCTTGCAATAAGCGAGAAAACATTAACCTTTCAAATTGTAGTTTCAATTACAGACCACCGTATTAGCATAAGTATTTCTCCTAAGGGCATTCGAAATTCCACCTGAACTTGACGTCGTTAAAAAAAGTATAGAAAGTTCCTCGTTACGAAATTCCCGTAATAGTGCAAAAGCAATTTAACTTATAAACAGGAGAAATAAACCTAGAATATGTTGCACGGATAGATTATTAAATGTCGATAATTAATTTATAATGTATATGTCTTTGAATACGATAAATTGTAGTGGATATTAAATAGAAATATTTAGTCTGATTTTCAATATGAATTATGTTATTTCGATGAAATATAATTATTAATTCATAATGCATGCTTATCAAAATTGATTAACAAATATAAACACTACTGCTCCTCAGGTCTGCGGTAAGAATTCAAATTAATTTATATATTTATCAATTTTTAATTAAAAGCCTGAGAATTAAAGTATTTTAAACCTGTAGTAATATTTAATATGCACTGTTTACTTATTCGCATGGCTTAAATTGTCCATTACTAATATAATCAATATAAAGTTATAAAACTGCTTTTTTTAGCAGAAGTAAAAAGAAAAATAAATGAAATAACGAAACTTATGTAATAAACAAAATTCTTTTATCTTCAACATTTTTTTTTAGTACAAATCTTAATTATATGTTCTTCTCAAAAAAAAGGCGGCAGTAAAACCGAGCGCATCGTGCACATCCGGTGAATTATATTTAAATACATATTGTAAATACGCATTACATAATTAATTGCCAGAGCGAATCGCTACCAAGCTGCCGACATCAGCAAAAGAATTACGAGAGGGTACAAAAAAAAAAGACAACAAAAAATCAGCAAAGCAAACAAACAGAGAGGCTCAAAGCTGCCGGACGAGCAGCCGACTTTCTACCCGACTTTTAACGTGGGTAGTCTTACGCGGTCCCTTCGCGTATCGTCGCGATTAATCGACGGCCCCTTGTATTGTCCGTCCGCGCGAAATCCCGCGGCGGCGCTTTCACGAGGTCAGAGCCAGACCGGTCCGAGGAGTCGATCCTCACACTGCCACACTGAAAAAAAAATTAGTAATTTTAAGTAAATGTTTAGTACTCGTTAAATATTTCTTTGAGTCAACTAAATATTTCTTTAAATACTGAATGGATTTATTTGTTTTAAATAAATTTAGTAGTTTCAAAAAAGTAATTACTTGATTCAAAATGAAATATTTAACAAGTACTATTGAAGTAAATATTTATTTAAAATTACCAAATTTTTCTCTCAGTGCAGGGAGAGACTCCACTACCGGGGGAAGCGCCGCGAGACAGCCTCGCAAAAACGGATACATCCTTGGGAAAAAAATAAAGTGAAATGAAATGAAATAAAATAAAATAAAATGAAATAAAATAAAATAAAAAAAAATAAAATGAAATAAAATGAAATGAAATAAAATGAAATAAAATAAAATAAAATAAAATGAAATAAAATAAAATACATTAAAATAAAATGAAATAAAATAATAAAAAAAAGAGTACTGGTCAGCTCGAATTACTGGAAATTAAATGTGCTCTTTGAAAAACCCGCGCCGGCCGTATCTCGATTATTCCGGGCTCCGGTACACGTAATTGCGGCAATTTTTGCATAACTCGGACCGGCAGCCCCTTTGCCGAGGTCCTCGACGATTGAAAGTGTCGCGGCCCGTTAAGAGACTCGTTATCGGTCGCCGGGCGAGGCTGCAATTTTTAACACTGAACTTTCGTCGCGGTGCATTTTTCAAATTCGCGAGTCGAACTGAAAAATCGCTGTTGAGCTGTTTCACTGGGAGAACCAGTTTGCGGAAACGCGAGGCTGATTATGAATACGCCAACGGGGATTGCAGTCGAATAATAGAATAAAATGATAGTCGGATTAATAAGGATTTTTCGATTGTTCACTGAGTTTATGAATATTGCCTTAATCTATTATAAAAGAAGCAAAATTCTTTCATGATTTAAAGTGAAATTAAATAATTTATTTAAATACTTCACAAATGTTACCATTAATATTTTTTAAAGAAAATGATGATTATTATATAAAATACATCAGTTTTGCTAAATTGCAAAACTAATATAACGTAATTTAAACGACGTGCACGCTTTCAAAGAAGAGTTATTTCGGTCACCTTGGCTAATCTTTTGTTCCGAGAAAGTGACTTTAATTAAATTATATTATAAACAAAAAAAATATGTCGTGTGTCAAAATAAAACTTTATTTATTTGTACTAAAGATACAGGCCGTCGATTTTCTTGGTTGTCCAAAAAGTTTTCTTATGTAAAATGTTCAAATATATTTGTTTCACTTAAAATAATGAGTGATAATTACGTATCGAACAATGCATAAATTTGTAATCCTTTTTTTAAAATCGTTCTTTGAATTAAAATATCCTTCCGATACAGTTCTCAATACACACAATCTCTCGTCAATCTGAAAAAAGAAGAAACAAATTTTTTAGCGGATCGTCTAAAGTAACATCACCGCTATTAAAGTCCGCAATAACGGCGCTTACGAAAATTGATTAACAAAAAGGGTCAGCAATATTCTCTCGCATTCGAAAGTGCAAAAAGTCCAAGCGAAATCAACCGCACGATATTTGGGACATCCTTAAAGTTCGGCCCGATGATGGGCGACGCCCGGGTATTCAGTCCCGTGCGATGAAAGTCGCATTAAAGCTCCGGACTCTGCACTTGCGGCAAAAGCGCGGTGTACGCGACTCCTTTTCTCTTCGTTCTTGATCTTCATTCCTTTTCGTTCCTTTACGTTCTTCTCTATCCCTCTTCATCGTTTTCGTTCTTCTCTGTTCCTCTTCGTTCCTTTTCGTACTTCTCTGTTTCTCTTCGTTCCTTTACGTTCTTCTCTATCCCTCTTCATTCGTTTTCGTTCTTCTCGGTTCTTCTTCGTTTTTCTCTGTTCCTCTTCATTCATCTCCGTCCAAAAGTCCGATGAACTGACACACCCCGCGACGTTTTTCGCGCATAATACTGTCGGTCGATGCGTCGCGAGGGCTCGCTCTAACGCGTACGATAAAAATGATAAACGCGCCGGGAATTATTAAGTGCGCGCGAAACGAGGTGGGCAGGTGCGCAAGCAAGGGGGGGGGGGGGGCCGGTCGGGGTCGACGACCGCACGTTTTTGGGCCAGACCCGGGCGTATAGGATGTCCGCCGGCGTGCCGTTCGCATACATTAAACGCCCCTGGTTGATGACCCCTGCCTTGGGCGAGGCGCGTACAAGGTGCACTGCCCTGGAGTGGCCACTTTACGGGGGAGGTCTGACCGCTTGTTAGCTTTTGCTTTCTAACGCGCGGATCTCTTGTGTTGACATCCGGTGCGTTCGATCGACATCCATTTGCTCCCTAAAAGGCCGACGTTGATTCGTGGAACTGTATATCGCGGAGGCGCTGATGAAACGATCGATCTTTTTTGCGCGATTCAGCTGCCGAGGTGATTAACTGTATATTTTGGGTGTGCGTATTTTTTGGCGCTATGTAAATGTGTATTTTTAATATATCAGTGAAATTCACGTGCTTCGCGCGATTATGCAGTATGGAATTTTGCATTTGGAAATAATTTATAATAATTTAAATAAATACATTTAGAAATAATTTATAGGAGTGCTCTTCTTGAACTTTGCAATTTCCAAATATTAGTGAGTGTTGCATCTGTGATATCAGCTTACGCTTGAAATAAAATCAGCCTATGTATACACCATAGTTTGCATGAATTCACGATTGGAGTATATTTGTATATTATTACTATAACTCCATTTGTGAATTCATGCAAACTATCGAACAATTTTTACGTAACCATCGAAAAGGCATTATCCTTTTATTACCTACGTAGAACATCTACTACTACACTTTAATGAATACGAGTAGGCTTGAATAACGATTTCATTATAAATCCAGTGTAACATTGCAAAAGAGAAATTTTCATTAACATAAAGCAGCCATTTGTTTCTTGTCATCCGAGAATAAAATTTTGACACCTCAAGAAAGCTGTATATTAAAAAAAAAAAAACTTTCCAAAAAACAACGAGTCATAAATTGCATTAAAAAGAAAATTGTCACCGTGGATCCTTTTACAATCCAGTCACCGCAGCGTAAATTTCAAATCAAATGTAGGTCTCTTTTTTTACGACCAAATTATTGTTCCGAAGCAATTCCAAAATATCCCTCTACTCTCGCCGCGAGTTCAACGGCTTTCACCGTATAATAGAATTACACGCCGGCGTCCTTTTTTTTCCCCTGCGCAAAGACTATACTCTCGCGCGGGACTTCCTGGTGCAGTTTATCAATTTTTCCAACGAGGGCGAAAACACAAGCCTTCGACGATAGCTATAATATCGCGACGTTTCCCTATTAAAGAGGTGCGCGAGAGGATAATTACACGTCCAAGGTTCCGCGGTGCGGGAACGACGTTGCGACACTGAAATTAGATTTAAGCCCCTTCGAGCTTGGATTACACGAAGTAACCGCGTATGCTCGTAACAAGTTGTATCGGCTTTCCAGACTGCAGGATTTAATGCGGGAGAAGCGTAGAGCTCAACGCTGTTAACGATGAAGCATTTAATAATGTTCTCAGTTTTCAAATGTTTTTAGGACAGGCATTTTTGGATATACCGAGATTAATTATTGTTAATTATTAACATCTTTATGTTGATCCTATTATCTTACGCTCAAAAAATTGTCAAAAAGGCGGTGAGACTTTTTTTAAACCAGAGCACATAAATTGAGCGCAACATTAAATTAAGTGTGTCTACAAAAAATACTTTAGTACTTTTCGATAGTGTGTATAAGTATTACTGTGATCGTAAAAAAATAAAATCATAAGAATCAAAGTGTATAAAAGTTTCCATTGACCAAGATTTTTTAAACTTTTGAAAAAATAAAAGAAGTGAAACCTTACGACTTCATTTTTTTACGCGGGTTTCTCCGATCAGGCTCAAAATGATACTCGCCTAAATATCGCAACGATTGCGTAACGAAAATAAAAATAAAAAATATGTTCATCCTCTTTTCATTATGATATCAAACGCTCTTATCGTGGACACATTTAGTGGTATTTAAAAAAAAATTTAAGTGTTAGCTCGTTCAATTTTAGAGTTTTTCTTTATCAACCATTTCGAGGTCAGCCTGTTGTTGGAATACAAAAACGTACAAGTGTTCAAGTCGTAGAGGATTTTTTTTTTTTTTTTTTTTTATTAAAGGATTTTTATTTTAATATGTCAAAGCGAGAGACTTATACTGACTTTCTATCTGTTCATCTGTTAAATAAATCCTTTTCAATTACAATTTTTCTTTCTTTTTTTTTCGAGGACAAAACAATAATAGTTCAGTTGAGTTTTTACTCGAAGCCTTATAGTTCTCCGTTAAAAGAGAAACGCTTGTTGATTTTATCGAAGATGGCCGATGATACTGCGAGAAGTACTACTCTAAGAAATCTATTGTCGATAAGAGCAGAAAAACTCGGTGCTCGAGTAAGTAGTCTGAATCGATCGATCAAAATGTCAGTGGCTTCCGGAGACTAGTCGCTCTTGATTAATGATTTTAATTGCTTTCTTCATTTTTCTTCAGAAATAATTGCCTACGACTCTTTCTAACAGTTGTTCACTCCTTACTGATCTTATTCTCGGCCTGTCGATAATCTTGATCAATATAGTATCAGCGAGTAAGAAGTAATAAAAATATTTACAATCACTTTAATTATCAACACCGTCACAAATACAGAGCAAGTTATTAAAAGACATCTTGTTTACAAACCAAAACTTCAATTGCATCATTTTTTTTTTGTTCAGTCGGACCATTATTTTGCAACGTAGCTTCATTTTTATGTTTCTTTTCAATCGCATACTTAAGTCATTGTTTAATCAACACTTGTAAGTCTGTTTATCAACCCGAAAGCGTTTTACTGATGATCGATAAACAGACGTGCGATTGAAATGAAGTATTGGGAAACCTTCGAATTGAATCGCCTCATTAAAAAATTACCAATCATTGAATTTTGCTAATTTTCGAATTAAGAAATACGCACGGTTATCTAATCGTGCAGTGTTCGTCCATTGTCATCTGCTTACCAACGGTGTGCTGACAAAAATATCGCGAATTTTTAGCGACTGATGGATGGTATCTGACTTTACGAAAGAATGTATCACACTGTAAATCTGACAAGGAATTGTTGTTAATTTGTAGAAAAAAAATATTTATTGACATTCGACTGTAATCAGTACTTTCAAATAAGGCAAAATCTTTATAAACACACTAAATTAGTACTATTATTTAATTAAGAATCTACGATTTTAGACTTGATTAGTACGATAATTTTAAGAAATTGACTTAAGAATCACAAATTTATTGATATTTATGTATAGCGCAACGTCTTCGTAGAAATTAATCACCAATCCGATGTTCATTACCTTTTTTTACGTTACGTAAAAACTTCAATTTCTTGTAAACTAGATTACCCGAATCCTTATCAGACAAACGTAAGTAGGCTCGCATTAGATCTGAATAATTCAATAAAGAAAAAGAAACAAAGTCTGGATTGACATAAGTGGAAATGACAAAAAACTTGTTACGATTCTATTATTCGATCAGCGAAAGCACAGCATATACACTGAGAGGCATTTTCCCTCAGTTGCCTTTTTGCCAACCCACAGTATATATTATACAAGAACAGGGCGTGCCATAGTCTGTACGTGCAGTGGCTCTCCTCTGCACTCAAGGTAACGATTTTCGTTTACCAAAACTTCAAACTACTTCATTCGATCGTTAAAAAAAAGTACTCATCAAACATTTCGCTTTACGTAATAAGTCATTCACTGGGAAAACTACGATCCCTTTAACTTCCCAATACAAAAAAAAAAAAAAAAACTTAAAACAAAAACAAACGATCGACCAGCCGCGAATTTGGAAACACGACCTCAAACGATTTCCTAACGCCGCTACCGATCCTCCGGTATCTGTTCGACAGCAAAAAAAAAGTGGGAGTAACGACCTGCCTTACGGTCGCCGTAGGAGCAGCGAAGCAGCGAAGGAGTACAAAAAAAAAAAGGAACTAGTGTAGAAGACAAAAAATAAATGGAACTAGGAGGAGGAGAAAAGGAACGTGCGATCGAGGGAAAAGTATCGGTTCTCGGCGCAGTGTATATCGGCATTCTAATCGGCTGGCGCGCGAGCAGACAGCCTCTCTCGGCTTTTCCAAAACCGGAACACGAACGGCCTTGCCGAGGAGAGCTGACCAGCGGTCTACTCGATATATACACGACCACCACGCCCTGCTCTGGCATTCTCCTCTCGGCCGAGTGCAGGCATTCCCGTCGAGGCGCGCGCGCTGCCAGCACCGAACATTTCGTGCTTTCGACGCTCGAGTTTTTTATTTTGTTCCTTTTTTTCCAATCCTCATTTGCGAGCAACTCTTTTAGCGGGATTTTCGAATAAGTATGGAACGGGAAATGTGT
Organism: Sycophila texana; assembly: GCA_035582955.1. Lineage (NCBI taxonomy): Eukaryota > Metazoa > Arthropoda > Insecta > Hymenoptera > Eurytomidae > Sycophila > Sycophila texana. The sequence goes on along the minus strand of JAWWEN010010524.1, from coordinate 3,288 downwards.
AGAGATGACTTTTTTTTTTAAATAATATCGTTAGTCTGATATTCGTAGGTTCGAGGGAATTTTGGTCGCTTTTTTAACGAAAAATGTTTTCAAAGGTGTTTCCTGCTTTCTACTTAATTTCTCTTGCGAAAAAATATGATTTTTTCTGGTGACGGAGCGATCTGCTCGGCGATTATCAATTTTTTGACATTTCTAAATTTTATTTTTAAATTTTATTAGAAAAGATAAATCCAAAATTCCTGCGAAAAACTGCACGTATAAAGAAATTAAATGTAAATTTTTGTATGCAATATAATATGCAGGTATACACGAAAGCCGGACATTGTATCATTTTGTAAACATAGTGATTCTAATTTTTACCACGCTACTTTTATTTTTAGCTTTTTATCATGGTTACGAGGCATTTAAAATGCTAATTTGACGGGTGTCGTGTATTCAACGATGCCTGCATGTATTGGAAACTTCACAGGTGTTCAGACTGGAAAAACAGGGAAACACGCGGCCTCACATTTATTATTTTAAAAAAATATATCCTCGGACGGATAGATTCTCTTTTCAGATCGCTCAAAAGCTTAATCGTCAGCTTTTCAAGACTAACGTAAAACATACGAACACTCCCGAAATCACATCTATAAAACATATAAAATCTCCCGAAGAAAAAAAAAATGATATGCCTCGGTTCGAAAAATTCAAAAAAGGATAGCAAAGTAATAATAACTGTAAAGGTGATAAATAAGCCTCGCACAGTTTCGCAGTCAAAGTAATCGATGTTCTAAACGGAGTTGCCGATCCATTGCCTCCGATCGATCCCCTCAGCATAATTCGTCCGTTTATTAAATCTCAAGAAAGCGTGAAACGCGCGCGACGGACAAACTGGACGTAAAAATGCATCGCCCAACGAAAGAAAACAATGCGAACGGAGGGTGGGCAGGGGGGAGCAGAGGCGGGAGTGATAAACGCGACGTGAGGCCGAGAAGGAAAGTGCTATGAAAAAGTGAGAAGGAAAGGCGAGCCAAGAAGTAGAGAAGTTGAAGTACACTCGAACGAAGTTATTTCTTTTAGAACGTGTATCCTGTGAATGGGAACGTGGAGCAGGCGAACAACGGAATAAGCGCACCAGTAACCTCGAGAAGGTCAGGAAAAAATTCAAAAAAATAATTTGAAAAGAATAGATAAACTAATGGAAATTTTTGAAGGCGCTTTGAAAGAAATCATTTCAGCTATTTCAAGTGCGCACACGTGATGTGCGTAAAACAGTACACTGAGAGAAATCTGCCGGTAAATTTTACAAGGTATAACCCAGCAAATTTATCACAGACTACGTATAACAGCTTTTTTGTAAGAAATTTTAGAAAAATTTGTAGATTTCTTAGAAAAACTTGTCGATTTTTTAGAAGAATATGTAGGATACTTAGAAAAATTTGTAGATTTCTTAGAAAGTTTTTTTTTTCAAGAAAAATTCATAGTATTCTTAGAAAAATGCATAGGTTTCTTAGAAAGATTCGTAGGTTTCTTAGAAAGATTCGTAGGTTTCTTAGAGAAATTTGTAAGTTTCATAGGAAAAATCATAATATGGTACGTGGTAAAATTCATTAGATTGGCAGTCTATGAAAAAATGCAACGGTAACTTAGGAAATTTACTATTCTCTCTGCGAACATATATACGTTGATAGATTTGTTTTGAACGTCTTATATACTTACGAAAAATGACAACAAAATTGCGTGGATAAAAAATTAAATTTTCTTTCGTTTTATTTATTTTACAAAAGATTTTTTTAAGCGACGTTCCGTTTCTTTGGGTACGTTCGAAACGAATAAATTACCACTGGGTGTACACCTGTGCTGCTCTTGGGATGCTCATACTAAAGGTGTATCCTGCATGGGTGTTCTCCAGGTACCGCTGGCGAACGAACTGGAAACTGCCGCACTTCTCCGTCGATTTCTATTGAAATTTTCAAATTGCCCGAATTCGTATTGCTTGATTTTAATGCAGGCCTCTTCTGTACCCGCCTGATCGGTGTTTGTTTGCCCGTGGCACCAGGATTTTTCGATTAACGTGTGCCGCGCTGATTGGAGAAAATTTACTGTTCACTGATAAGTTTTACGAGGCTGTATAACAAAGTTCACCTAAGGCGGTGTTAGTCAAGCAGGAAATTGTGCCGGCTTGTCGGGCGCTTTTTTCGTTTTTTTTTTTTTTTTTTATTGCACTGCTGAAATACTATCGTAATCTACGAGTCTTAATTCCTGTAAAGCTTAGTTGTGTATACACTGTTTGACCATCGTCAATCAAAGGTACGTAATCTCTCCGCCCGCTTATAATTATTACTATAGAGTATCATAAATCTAAAATTTTGGTTTCCAATATTTTTTTTTTTAACTTTTCTCTCTGATTTGCGAATTTTTGAAGGTCTTCTCGATTCACAATATCCTGCAACTTCCTCGATTTATTTCCAAAGTAGATTTCATTTTTACGATCCCTTATATAAATTACAACTTACAAAATTTAAAGAAATGGAAGTTTCAAATTAAAAATTAAAAATTGAAAATTGTGTATAATAACAACTAATTATCAGCCTCTTCACGCGCGCGCTGTTATTTCGAACCGAACCACTTGTTTAAATACGAATGACGTCGATTCGTCACTTCTTTATATCGCAAACACACGTATGTAGCAAAACGATGTTTTATTTTTCTTCGAATTAAAAAAAAAAAAAAGAGAGAGAAACGTCAATTTGAAAGCTTCCGACGCACACCTCGCTCGTATTTTTGATTGCGAGCTGACGCTCGGGTGCTAGGGAAAAAAAAGTTATGAGTAATCGTAATCGAGGCCACACCTTCGCATATCGCTCCACGACGTAAAGTCGCTTAAACTCCAATTAATGCCCGGCGGATTTATGTAAAATAATTTGCATAGTATAGCCCGCGGGAGCCTGAAGAAATTCGCGATGCCATTAATTAACCACGGCCGCGAATTTTCGAGGTATGCACGTGCGTGTCTGTTGCGCAATCAGTGTATTTGGGCATAAAGAAAAAAAAAATAAATAAAAAATAAATAATTAACCGGGACCAAGTGTCGAGAGCTCATTTCCATGAGAGAAGAGCTGGAAATGAATGGATGCGCACGGTCTTTACTCTGATTTTCTTTGTGCGTATTCGGGAAAATAAAAGTACGACTAGCGCAAAAGCGTCGCGAGTTTATGTTTGATTTGAAAATTGATTATAACAGGCGAGGTGTTGTTAAAAACGCGATTGTCAATATAGTTTGTTGAAGTATATATATTTATTAAG
>JAWWEN010010401.1:0-24482 GCA_035582955.1 Sycophila texana | reverse complement strand
ATAATAAAATAATGGGAGTGTACAAATAGGCTGAATAAATAAATAAATGATGACACAGTAATTAAATTGAAGGAAAATAAAGTTTATTAGAAAGGCATAAAAAACCTCCACAGAAGGTGGAGGAAAAAGCCGTGAAAGAATAAATGAAATTAAAATAATTTACAACTACGATTACAACAAAAACGCGGCGGATTGAATGTATTCAATTACTAATTAATCTCTTACCCCTTACCCTAAATGGCCATATAATGTCCTGCGGTGCGCAAGGGGGCCCGGGCGATAGCGCGCACAGCTATCGGGGCCTAGAGGAGAGAGAAGAGGCTCCCGCCTCGGAAGCGCGCCCCTGGGATCAGCGAGGGTGATCTCAACGAAGCCCCTTGGCTCCGTCTCCCTGTGTATGCGCCGTCCTTGCGCACGCTCCTCGGACCGTCCGCTCAAAAGCACATACTCACACACGTCCGCGGCGCACGTCGAAAGCACGCGCGTCAGAGTTTCGCTCGAGAAAAACACCACTAACAGAACGCGGTAACTGCAAAAAGGGCTCGGCCTTGTGTTCAGCACTCGAGGTCTCGTCGATCCGAATCGAGAGACGCGCCGAGGTGAAGTGAAGTCCGGAGGTCCGAAGCGTCGGCTCGGCGGCGCTTCGGGACCGCTCTGGGCCTTCGGGTTTTCCCTCTGGGTTTTTCCCCAGTCTACCCAGACTCCCAGACCCCAGTCTGTCGCAACTCGCACGTGCGACTAAAAGAGGTATGTTAATTGTTTTGCGTAGAGTGCCGATCGTCATAAAATAGCCAAGACGGCGTGAAGAGTGCGCGGCACAGGCGCTTCAAGTAATAAAGCAAAAAGGGGGGCCGGGCGGACGGCCGACCGACCGACCGGTCGGGCCGAATGAGTCCCGAGATGGACCGTTCCGTCGTACGTAGAGGCACGAAAACAGCCGGTTACTGTTTTCACATGTTTAGGATGTAAATAGTTTTTGTATCGGAGAGAATCTAAGATTTATTATTCCCGAAATAATTTACCCTTCGAAAATACGCGAGGAGGGACTTACCAGTCCCGAACAGTTATAGTTGTTGAATATAGCAAATCTTAATTCATAAATTTTTAGATAGTATCGTTTTTTACAATCGAGAAAGCTTTCGGTTGATGTTGGCAGACAGGGGAATTCCCCTTGCATTTAGGGAAATCCTCCTACATTAATGTTATTTATCTATCTCTTTTAACGTAACTACATACTATATATATATAAACACGCGTGCACTTGCAACGAAGCTGTAAAACAATATCAGTAAATACTGATACATGTAAATTTTATGGTGATTATAAATATCATGATTTTCAATAATCAGTTTTAGTAAATAATTGTAATAAATAATTTATGTTATACATTTTACTTTTCTGTGTTCTTATAAATCATCAATTGAATTAAATTTTTTATAATTTCATATTAAAATAAGCATTTGCAGAATAAAATAACATATTCTTCCCCAAATGATACGAGAATGTCATTATTAACAAAATACAACAATTTATTGAAAGTTTTTTTACAAATATTTTTAAAAATATTTTTAAAAATATTTTTTAAAATATTTTTTAAAATTAAGTATTTTAACTTTTCTCATCTTTATATCGTAAAAATATGCATACATGGAAACAAATAATAAGATAAAATTAACAGTCTAACAAAATCAATATAAGGACAAAGTAAATATTTTAAACGGTGTGTCTGAAATTCAAATTACAATTTTTTTTGCGTTAGTTTGCAGATTATAAAATTTTCGTATAGTTTTTATCTATTTACAGCGATAAATCTCATAAAATATCGTTAATCAAATCGTTTTAAAAACAATCGTTTAAGTTTCGCGAAGTTCCAATGCCAAGAGCTTGATGAAATTTTACATCAATACTTATTGGGCGCAGCCCTACGCTAAGTTCCTTGTTTATTTCCAAATGTAAACCTAATATTCCAGAATTAGGCCATTTTACTTTTATTAAGCCATCCTTTTCTCCACCTGGTGTGGGATTCCTAAAATGGTACAAAATTTGTTTACGTTTTATATTATTTAATATTTTTAATTGTGATGCAACAAAATTTAAGAATATTAACAATATTTATACATATACCCGTATTTTGCAAAATTGGTCAGCAATCTTACATATCGATTAGTTGTCAGCTCAACTCCAGGATTCTTATTTTTGAATTGAAAAGGAGACATGTAAAATAAATAGGCAAGATCATCTGAATGTGGTACACCTGAAAAATCACATAAAAATAATTATATGTTAAATTATCAGCATAACTTGCAACTTTACATATGAAACAGCATTCCAATTGAAATAAAAAGAAATTACCACTTATGTTAAATAAGTAACGTCGACTATCGAGCTTTAGAGGTACTTCAGAATCATAAGAAAATCGATAATAATAAACTGGATGTTTGTTATGTTTTATCAACAGCTTCTGCTTTGAATCTATACCAGTTACGAAAAATAAATCTGACAGTATCTAAAAGTAATACGAATGAATTTTATTAAACTTTTCAGAATCTATTTTTTATAAACAAATGATGTAGATACTCACAATTGCTAATTCCTTGAAACTAAATCGATTTAATTTGCTTAGCGTACCAGACTCTAATAAGCGATCTAAGGCTAGATGTTTTAAAATAATTGATGCAGCCTTCAAAGTTTCGTTGGCTCGCAATAATAATTTTAAAATATTAACTGTAGAAAATTTTAATTTAAAGTTTAGGATGCAAAGTATATTAACAAATTTTTAAATGCAGCATTGTTACTTGCCATCCACCACTGGTTTAGCTTCGAGTGAAGTGAAACCCATCATGTGTGCTCCTTTATTAAAATTTCCGGAACGATATTTATCAATAGCGCATTTCGATAAAAGTTTTTCATTATTTATGTCAAATTGTCGTTCGACAGTTGGTCGAAAACTTAACTTTAAATAAATTTTAATTGTTATAATTTAATTTTATATTCCAAGTATTGGAAATGATAAACTTAAAATTTCTCATTGTTTGAAGATACTCACAAACGACATTTCAAGTGCTTTCTTTAAAATATCTTCCGCTGAAGCTGCTTTGAGTACCTTCAATATCTCTTCGCTGCTGTTAGCCTTCGATCCCAATTTCGAAGCCAGATTTTTTGCTTGCAATTTTGCGTCCTTATTAGACTGCATACCCCACACAATATTGAGCACTGATCCACTCATAGATATGGATCGGTTGAATAATCCTATTATATCATTAATATGCTGTCCATCAAATTTGACCACATAGATACGTAATGTTTTAAATTCTATAAATATCCTACAGTTATAACATTTTCTTAACGAAATTTGATAAGAATACTGTACGAATGTAGTATCGCGGGTTTAAAATCTGCAGGATTTTTTCTGGGATTTCTCTTTAGATTAGGCTCTATATTTTCCTATAGTATTTTATAATAGATTTCCTGTGGTATCTTATGTATGTGAAAATTCCTGTACGATTTTTTATAGCATTTTATACGAAATCCTACGTGAAATGCTACAATTGCTACTGGCAACCCTAAAGAAAATCGTATAGGAAAATAAATACCAATATTTCATCAAAGAATTTTTATATAAAAAACTCTCAGAAAAATCTACAAAAGAATCCTGTAGGAACTATAAAAGTCATGTAAAGAAAACCTGCCGAAAATTCTATAGCATTATTTTAGCGCGAAATAATTATATTATACTACTTAATATAAAATATAAACTTTGATACCTGCAGACATTTCTGATAAAATATGGAAATCCACACTTACTGCTCCAGTACTTTGACCAAATATAGTCACTTTACTTGGATCCCCACCAAATTTTGCTATATTTTTATTTACCCATTTCAAAGCTAAATTTTGATCTTTCAACCCCATATTGCCAGTAGCGTTTCGGTGGTCCAAATGGAGGAAACCTAAAATAAAAAATTTGTAATTTTAAACACATCAATCATCTGTACGTTATATGATAATAAAATTCATACCAAAAGGTCCAAGTCGATAATTCATGGATACCAAAATTACATCTTCTTCAATTATAAAATCTGGCCCTTGACGACGGATGTTTGAAGATCCAAAAGTATATGCTCCACCATGTATCCACACCATAACTGTTTTTAAATTGGTTTCATTGATTTTGGTAAAATCCGTCTGTTTCATTTATAAATTTAACTTTTCTCTAAAAATGTTTTGTATTTAAAAAAAAAATTATCGATTTTAAAAAAAAAGTACGTACATGAGGCGTGTGCACGCTCAGAAATAAACAATTTTCTGATCCTAAGATTTTTCCATATTTGTGCTGAATGCATACACTTCCTTCGCGATCCGCATCAAATGTTTTAAACCATTTATCTACTTCAACTGGAGGCTAAAATGTTATTGTTGCTTTTAATTACATGTAATAGACTGCTTTAATTAGCACTGCAGATGGCTCAAACATTTTACAAAGAAAATCTCGTACCTGAAAACGAAGTTCACCTTCCGGTGGCTTCGCGTACGGTATTCCTAGGAACGAAGAGTACTCAACATTGCGTCTGTTTGTTTTTAAAACTTTTCCACGCACTGGGCCATTCGAGGTTTGCACAACTGACGTATAGATCGAACCAGCTTTTCCAACAATGATCATTAAAAGAATACTGGTACTAATTAATTGGAATTGCATTCTTCTCATTTATTGATTGCCAATACAATTGTAAAAAATGCGTTTGTAAAATAATTAAGATGTGAGAGTTGTGCGATGACAGCTGTTTGCTTATAATAAAATAATACTTTGTAAATATTTTATTTAATACTTAAGTATTTCTTTCTCAAATATTGTTCATTTATTCGCAGCTATCAAACATTTCCTTACGAAAATGTCTTGTTCGGTTTTCTCTAGAAAATTATAGGAAACTTATGAATCCGATAGAAACGTCATATAGGACATGACATAAGATGCGCGTTTATATGCACAAGATTTCCTATAAGAAAATCTATGAGAATGCCTCACGTAGAAAACCTAACAGTCTTTGAGAAATACTGAAATTTAAAGTACATCTTATAGGATACTAGTGTAAAAAATATATACGAATTCTAATAGGAGCTTTCCTTATAAGGCGCTTACAGAATATTTATTCCTGTAGGATTTCCTACAGGACATTTTCATAAGGTTTGCTTCACTTACCTCTAATGCATGTTATAAAAACAATTATCTCTATCAGCTGTCTACGACAATATTACTTTAGTCTAAGTTTCATTGTCGATCGAACTTTCTCTAGTGTTTATATTACGCGATGGAAGAATAGATCAATGATTTTCATTATCATGTAGACAAATAAAAGAGAATTTATTTAAACTTGTTACTAATATTTTACAATTATGAATTGTTTACTCTACTATGAGTTATTCGTAATCAAAAAAATATTATAAATTTTGTTTAATCAAGACAAAAATTTGATTCGTAAATTTGCAAGAACATAATTAGGTTTTATATATGAAATACAATTTCATATTATTTACAATGCTAAAAAATTAAAAAATAATCAGATCGAGAAAAGGAAAGATTAAGGCTGATGGTACTCTATCAGGAATATTAGTCAAACTGTTATATAGGATTAGTGTAGAAAGTAAGTTTCGGGCTGTCAATAATGTTAAAGACACTCCTGACAGTTCGTGGAAATTTCTACATATTATTGTGTTTATCTCGCCGGAAGGTGTATAGGTATCGGACAGATGTTCAAAATACTTCCTAAATTAAATTATTAAAATATTAAAATTTAGTACATTTTCAGTTAGATAAAAACAAGAACCTCTACAGAATTAATTATAATTTTTTGTTACGATAGTCAAGGCTTCTTTAGGCCAAAAATAACTAATGAGTAATTATTTTTTGAGTTTTTTCCGATCAACTGGCAAAACAAATACATTCAAAGATAAGTTAAAAAAACATGTGTATTTCCTTGTAGTACTACGTACAAACATATATCGCGCTAATATGCTCGCAAAAATTTTAAATATTGTAAATAATCCTAAGATCACATTTTTCACGTAATCCTAGATAAAAATAACAGTGATTTTCCCGCAAAAACTTCCAGTGCTTGTAAATCCTCCTCAATGATTATCACGTTTTTTTACGTAATTATTGTAAGAAAATTCTCTCAGTGTATTGTATATTGTATAGATATTATCACAGTAATATTAATAAATAAATAAATAAAAAAAACTCAAAGATGGATTGTTTTAAAATTTTTTTTTTAAATCCATGACCCGGAAGTGTGGCACTCTTCTGGTGACTCAAAAAAAAAAGAAAAAAAAAACGAAACCGAAGCAGTTCATCAAAAGAAAAAAAGTCGAATAAGCGACCAATCGATGCACCTCTCCGGACAGCGGGATCTCATTACGAGCGGGCAGCCGCGAAAAAAGGGTGCCGCGGACGCGCGCGCTAATTGGCGTGCGCGTGAAGGCATCCCCCCGCACGTCCGATCGAAATCTGGCGCTCCACTGCAGGCGACCTCGACGCCAGCCATGTCAGTCTAGATACTTTCTTTTTATTTCCCTTCTCTTTTATATGGATCGCTCTGGATATTTTGCTGAGTTGGGGTTTCAAAGGGGGTTGGTTTCTTGCGGAGTTCGCGGAGAATCACTTTCGAAGCGTTTTATTTTATTTTTATTTTCTTCTTTTTTATTATTATTATTATTGTTTTTATGTTGCATTGTGCCTTTTTATTTTATTTTTGTTTTGTGTACTTTGATCTAACTGCCAGTAACCCAAAATTTGCAAGTGGAATAGACTGGAACTAGCTCAATTAATAGTTTGTTTTTGCTTATGTATTATCACTATTAAACTAAAGTGCCGTACTTTTAATTTTTACATTAGATTTAACATAATAGAGTTAAGAGATTCTGGAACTCTTTGCCTAGTAGCGTTACATTTATCTGTCCCATCGGACAATTTAAAAATTCTTTAAAATCTTTTACCTGTAGATTTTAAGTTAATTTTAAGTTTATTTAGTTTTAGTTTATTATATAAGTTTTCTTTTTGTACTTAAAGACTTCTACTCCGTTTAATTATTAAATAAATAAATAAAATGAATAATTGTTTTTAAAAGTGATTTATCTAATCTTTTAATAAAAAAATATTTTGATCTTCGAAATTACTCAATAAAAAGAGATTATTTTTCATAGAAAATAAAAAATTTGATTAATTTGTTAATTTATATAAATATTTATAATACTCTATGAATGAATCATACGAGTTCAATGAAGATACCTAATCATTTACTCCTTCAATTAGTAATCGAAGGTGCATTAAATATGAGATGTTACTTTTTCAACTCAAAGAAAATCTCATTTAACAAGTTCGTGAAAATATTTTAATAACTCATTCACTTTAATTCTTTATCGTTGAATAAATGATTTTAAAAATTACTGAGTTCTAACTAAACCGAGTTCTGAGTAAGCCAAATTCGACCTTCGCGATTAATTAAAATAATTTTGTTGAAATCTAATGATAAACTTTTTTAAACAATTTTAATCAACACTACTTGGATATTAATTGCCTTGTAAAATAGCGTTTTTTAAAAATATATAAGATTGATTTTTAAACATTAAGTAAATTAAATTGTTTTGCTCATATACATAAAATATAAAATTATTTAAATTAATGAATGAATTTACGGACTATCCATAGTAATAAAGATTACTGGTATCTCCTTTGAATATGTATTCGGCCTCGATTACTATAACAAGGTAACCAACCTTATTCTGTCATTTATAAAATGTATAAAAAAAAACAAAGTATATAAAAAAAATTCTAGAAGCTAAAACTTTAAATGAAAAAAGTAGATCGGACATAGTTCCTTTTTAAAACTTTCATGAGATATCTTGGTGAAAATGGGTTTAAAATTTTTTTTAAAATGTCCGTAAAAAAGTTACGAAAATGTTTCTTGAAACTAAAGTTTAAAAATTTCACATCAACCCCTATCAAAGCACACTCGCGTAAAATTTGTATACCCTTCCCCTCTAATCGTTATATTAATCAAAGTAATACTTTATTAAAATTAAATCACTACGTTAAAAAAATTTTAATCGAACTCACCAGAAAATTAAAATTAAAATCATACCTCATCAAAACAATAAATATTAAACATTGACTTTAACGATAAATTATATCAAATAAATAATACTATCGTGCACTGAGAAAAGAATATTGTAAAAATTACTATCTGTATAGAAACGCAACCACAGACTAGACTCTCAGACGAAAATGACCATAATCTACAGTAAATTTTGCTGCATAATTTATTATATTTACGCCAAATTTTACTGTTGAGTATTTTATCTGATAATAGGCTAGTTTGTGGTTGCCTTCCCACACAAAAAGTAATTTTTATTATACGCCAAATTTTACTGTTGAGTATTTTATCTGATAATAGGCTAGTCTGTGGTTGCCTTCCCACACAAAAAGTAATTTTTATTATACTTCTTTCTCAGTGTGCAATTCAAATGTGTCATGTCGTCAATTTCTGATCAGTAGTCTGAAGTCCCACGATAATAATCATATAGCACTCCATACATCGCGCATTCAATTAATCGATTCCGGTAAGAACTCCTCCACACCCCCACCGAGGCGAGCGGTATATGGCATTGTCACGCCACGCATCAAGATGCAAGCAGCGACGGACGCCTCCAGATGGAAACCGGGTCGCGGGTAATAAACTTGACCTTGGGTCGATGGAGCGTGCAACCCCAGACGCTGGGAGTAGTGCGCCCGCGTTCTCCTTCGATCACCCCCTCCTCGGAACCTCCACCCCCAGGCCACTCGCTCGAGCGATTCCCGATAGCGCGAGACCAATTGCGCCCTATTGCCAATTGCCCGCGCACTCCGCAGCCCTCGATTGCCTCCTCAGACTCGTCCTCTTCTCTTTTTTCTCTTTCTCTCTCTCTTTCTCTCTTATACTCACTCACTCTCTCTCTTTCTCTTTCCCTCTCACTCTCATACTCTCTCTCTCTTTCTCTTTCTCTTTCTCTTTCTCTTTCCCTCTCACTCTCATACTTTCTCTCTCTCTCTCTCTTTCTCTTTCCCTCTCACTCTCATACTTTCTCTCTCTCTCTTTTTCTTTCTCTTTCCCTCTCACTCGCATACTTTCTCTCTCTCTCTCTCTCTTTCTCTTTCTCTTTCCCTCTCACTCTCATACTTTCTCTCTCTCTCTCTTTCTCTTTCCCTCTCTCTCTTTCTCTCTCTCTCTCTCTCTCTCTTTCTCTTTCCCTCTCACTCTCTCTCTATCCCCTCACGGGCCGATCGGTAGGCGTTTAAATCGCACGCTGGTGATTCCGAGCTTTATCGCGCGCTCCGATCACTTTCTATTATACTTGCTTCTTCCTTCGCTATAAGAATCGCATCCCGTTTTATGCCGGGAGTAGATGTTTCCTTCATTTTCTTTTTTTCGAGAGAATCGGGAAACAACTTTTTTTTTCTACTACCTCGTGTTTATGGAAATTTCAGTGGGACGCTGTTTTCTTTTGTTTTTTTTTTTATTTGGTTTTTATCTTCTTTTTATTTTAAATCGATTTGCATTCTGCGATACTGTGAAAGAAAATCGCGAATTTCGGGGAAATCATTTGTTTTCTTCGCACAGTTTTCTTGAAAAAGTATATTTTTTGCGTAAGCAGGGATTAAGTAATGAGAAACTTATAGTTTTGTAATTTCGTCGGGGGATCGTAATCTATAAAAATTCTGATTCAAAGCTACTCTTATCAGCTTTAAATCTTATTTTATTTTTAATCACAACTATTTTTCTGTACATTATACATATATTTCTATTTAATATAAAAATAATTCATTTTAATATAATAATTTACCTTTTTATACATTTCAAGAAACAATAGAAAATTATAAAACCTTTAAATTTAACAAATTAACACGCAGTATCTTCGTTTTAATGTAACGAACTCGTTGGTCTACTCCAGCTGAGAAGGAGACGCCGATCTTTACAATTCGTTTTTTCGAAAGACGCGAAAGTAGTGTAGACGAAGTGCAGGTGAATGCGTGCTTTTGGTTGATTGGATTCTTCGACGAGGACTTTTCCTTCGTTTCAGGAGGATTGGATTCAGGAGTGCCAATTTCGCGCGAGGCCCGAAGAGTTAGAGGAAGATTGGCTCCTTTTACTTATTACATTCGTTTTTTCGCGAACTGATTGCCTCCCGTGGCGTGAAAAATGTCACGTTTGCTCGCTGCAAAAGTTGAGGGCCGCAGTTCTCCAAGAAATACAGCTCCCCGACACTCTCCGAAGGTAAAAATTTTATTGTTAAAAGATTTAGTAAAAAAGAAACGAGGAATAACAGTCATGTTCACTCGACCAATTTTTTATTTCTAAGGCGAACCCGAAGAATGGTATAGTTCTACCCAAATAGTCGTACGTAAAAAATAAAAAATAAGAGAAAATCAAAATACATGAGATTTTTCAGAAAGTTTTACCAGTGTTAAAGTAGCAATTTGAAATAAACTAAGCTAGTCTTCCGTACGCCACACAGTTCTTACAAATTCTTTGTTCTTTCAACACTACGCGGTTAATATGTGAATTAAAAAAAAATTTAAACTTTTATCAACTTGCTTGTTTAAAAAATTTTAAATTCAATGATTATTTTTCTAATTTGTTAATGAAAATAAACACAGCCTTATTTGGTTATTCCGATTTAACTGATATATGTTCTTTACCAGCCAAATTACTATAGACTGTTTCTTTTTTTTTTTTTAAGAAAGGAGAATTTCACTGCGTCAATAAGGAATCGATCTATTTTTTTTTTTTTTTTTTTTTTTTGTTACACAGTACAGTATTGTATTGTACTATTGTAGATATTTTATTAAATATCTTAAAAAAGAGGAGAGTGGTTCTAACCCTTGGTTTTTTTTCAGCGAAAATTACGTAGTCTTATCGAATTGTTGTCCCTCGAGCGCTCGAGTTGGCTACCCCTCTGCACTGTCGTGGACAACGAACGGGCTATTTTTACCTTCTAGCACTATAGGCACACAGTTCGTTACCTCTCACGGTGTGCCAATATCCTCTGGTGTACAGCCTAGTTGACATTAATTCATGACCCATTAATGGCATGCAAATAAAATATAAAAATAAAAATCATAAGATTTTTTTGTCTTGCTTGCTGTTATTTCTTTTTTGTAATTTATTAAAAGTAGCGTAAACAAATTGAGAACCATTGTTGAATTTATTTTATTACAAATAATACATATTAATTATAACTATACGCATTTTTAGGAATTGTAATTAGTTAATTACAAATGATTAGTTTATTTTAAGTATTACAATGATAAAGCAGATACCAATTATTGCTTAATAAATTAATTTAAATTAATAAACTCATTAAAAATTTGTGAAAGTTTTAGTTACATAAAAGTATTAAACTATTTATTACCTAAAAAAAAGTAATTATTTCTAATATCGCTTCATTAATCAAGTACATTAAAACTAATTGGATTAATTTACTTTAAAACGTTTAGTTTTTTGCATGAAACAATGATTAGAATTAGAGAGATATTTTCTTGATTCTATTTCTTGCACGGCATATTTTCTAATGGCATCTTCATCTAAAAGTTAAAATACAAATTATTATAGTTACGTACAATTATAATCTTGCAAAAAATAAATAAAATAAAAATAAATACACTTGCCATAAATACGCTTACTCAATATATCTGAATGGATTGTTTGAAAAATGTATTTGTAATAAACGTCGTTGGGAATGTACGCACTTAAATAATATTCTTTCATAACAGGTTTTAAAAAGTTAAATGTGATCCGGTCAATTTTCGAATCCAACACATTTCTTTTTCTCAAGATTTCATGTGACTGCAATTTTCTCCTTTGATCTTCCGACTTATTAATTAAATCAATCACTGTCGTAACATTAGACTCGCTTATAGATATAATATCTTTCTTCTCGGTTTTGTAAAGATTTTTCTCATTGACCTCTTTTTTACCGTTGTTAATTGCATTATTTGCGCAACTTATATTTTTTATAGTACTTGTGTCGGAATCAATTTTAATTCTTGCATGTGATCGCTTCGGAGGTTTATAGGGTAATTTTAACAAGTCAATTTTGATTGTCTGAATCGATTTGATTTTAATATTTTTTTTAGTGCATTCACACTTAGGCAATGTTAATACCCCAGTCAACTGAATAGATGCTAAATTCTTCATATTTTGGGTATAAGTACCTCTTGGTTTCATATTTATTTTGACTCTTAAATCTGACCACAATTTGCGATCGAGAGTACACTTTTCGATATCCGAAATCTGAAAGTTTTTTTTGATAAAATTAGAAAAAAAAATTGTTTTCTAATTAAAAGATTAATAAATTATAACTAACTATTATTGCAGCTAAACGCTTGTACTCAAAGCTTGATTTTGATTCATTTAAAATATTGCCCTCTACTTTGCGTGAGATCTCGTAAATTCGTTCCGTCGTAATTTTCGAGTTAGATTTTATACTCGAATTAAAATTTTTTAGAAAGGATAGACTTATCTTGAAATAAAAATATTCTCTTATCTGAAAAATTAAAATTAATATTTGTATAATAATGGTACGTAAACGTGTACAGGAGGAAGTGTAGCCATAACGAGACACCAGGTAAAAGCTAAACAAGTAAAAAACTAATTTTGGCACAACACCATATAAATAAACAGAAAAATAAAATCTTTAAAATAATATAAATAATTATTTTTTATTTTATTATTGTAACAAAAACGTAATAACAAAATAATAGTATATACCTTATTATTTATTAGCAATAGTTTATTATTCAAAGTGTTAGTCCAAAACTTCTCGAGACTATTATTCCTCTTTGTTAACTGAAATAATAAATTAATTTTCGTTCAATAATTTATTTTTAACTTTGACATTTTAAAGTGAATTCACTAATGTGTATGTATATCAATTACCTGAAAATCTCCTGTCGATTTTCGTAGTTCTGCTTTTGTTATCACGTAATTTCTAATAGACTCCATACTCTCTAAAAAAAATTGTCAGTTGAATTATATATATTCTTCACGTAAATAATTATTAGATATTAATTCTTAATATATCCTAAGGCCAATATATGTATTTTTATTTGACAAAAAATATCAAATTCCAAAAACTTAATGTAGTCATTTCCTATTCTATTTCTATTTCCAAAATACGTTTATTCAAAGAGAACTAATGATAAAAATCACCTTTTATCACTCATGTAAGGCTCCTTATCCCACGTACATTATTTACAAATAATCATTAAAAAATTGTGAAAACAGCGATTACAATTCCCCAAACAAAATATAAAAAATGTCACTCTCCTTCCTTACTCTAAATTAAGTTAACTTAAGCAGGTCGCTAAATAATACTCGAGGGGGAAATCGCTCGCACTAAACGAGCAGAGTATTCAAATGAAACTTGAATACAACTCCGCACTTGGAAATTCGCCCCCCGCGCGAGTGAATCCCTCGTATCGAAACTTCTGTGGCCGCCAACTGCGTTAAACAATGTTAGATCGAGTGAAGAGAGAGAGAGAATATATTATAAGGCAGAGAAGTCTACAATGGCAGTGTTAGTCCATTAAATCCGCGGCCGCTTATCAGCCTCGCGAAAGCATCAGAAAATAACATTCCATAAACAATCGGCCGGATTCAGTGCACGACATTCATTGTTGGCCGATACGCAGAATTTCGGAGGCTGCGATAAATGCACTGGCAAGCTCCGCGGCTATTGCGACTGCTTCACGCCTACGTGGGCCTCGCATAATGCACCCTCGGCCCGTTGAATTCGCGAGGATTTAAGCCGCATCATCAGCGGTGATTGTACTTGCTCGCGCGTCTGACAGAATCGCTCCGAGGATATGTATACCGATTGCATTGTGCTCGTAGATCAGCTCGCCGAGGTATTGTTTCTACGAAGGTGCGAAATTTGCACTTTTGAGATAATTATTTTTAATTTTAATTAGTTTTTTTTTTTTCATGAAAGATGAACTGCACGGTTAAAGGTTATTTTTTTTTTTTGTAGATTTCGATATATGAAATTGGTAAAAATATTTGTTTAATGTGCAATACTCATTTATGAGTTTTCTTTAACACAACAAAGTTTATAATGCATGTTTTCGTATATTATTGCACGTTATATGTAACATTTTTATTGCATTGGAAAAATGTTCATTTAATATTTGTGCAGTTTTTAACACAGAAAAAATAATCTTTATGTATTTTATTAGTTAATATATGCGAATATAATGTTTTGCTATTGTTCGTTCTTCAGTTATAAGTACAAAAAATAGTGTTAAGCTTTGAACAGATTTTAAATAGTAGTGTATTAAACATTTTTTGATAAATATGATAAAGACGACATAAACTAAAAATTATTTATTTTTATTAATTTTCACGGAAAATTGTGTACTTTAGAAATATTTATTTGGCGTATTTTATTTAATTTTATTATTTTTTTCATGGGGTTAATAAGCTCATCTAATTTATTAAATAAATAAGTAAGTATTGTTAAATTAATTATTGATTTTAAATCTTTTGTTGTGGATTCAGTTTTTATTATTGTTTTAAATTTTAAAAAATGAACACTTTATACAATGTTATTATCATGTAGAAAAACTAAATGAAAGTGCCTGACTATGCCCGCCTGTTTCTACTGACGCGTTTGATGCATCTTCATTTAGCTCGAATAAAGATAAAAAATTAATTTTTCCCCTTCAAAGGATTGTAAACCTACGTAAAACTTTTTTTTATTTTCTCAATTTGTCATAATTATACTACATATAATATACCCGACAAAAGAATGCGGCATATATACAAACAACCGAGTAATCGTTTAATTGTTTATATAACCACAAAAATTGAACAATAACACTTTCAAGAAACAATTACCTTCTTTATAGGTTCAACTTAAAAAATCCTGTTCAAACATTTGGAAAAGTGCGCGGCGCAGGCGTGTAAGTTCCTCTTCGCGTCTTAACTCCGGCAATCGCACCAGTTTTCACGCAAAAGCGCGGATATATAATTTTCTCGTTATAACGAATACTTACTTAAGGGTGGTATGGACGAGTATAGTCTCACCCCCGCGGGTAAAAGTTGACCCAGTTGTGAGACTCGCGTGCAGTGGGCGCGCGGCGCGTAATTGCAACTTTACGACTGCCAACGGCTAATAACGCATCTCCCCTGGGGGGGCCTACCAGCACTCGTCGGGTAATAAGTTGCTTTTGCACGGTGCACTCTATTTATATAAACATTGAACTTTCGCAACATTAAGCGGTGCCTCACTTCTACATGTTTCTTCAGACACTATTAATTGTATTTACACGCCTTATTATCAATTTGTGATAATTAATTTTTCAAAATATATATTAATTGGCTACTAAATTCTGTAATTTATAATTAGGATTTAACATCCATAAATACAGAACTATGTAGGTATGTATAGCTATACTTAATAAAGATGGCGCAAGTTATAGCCAGAATTTACACAGACTTATGGAAAGAAAGTCATATGTTTGTAAAAAAAATATATAGAATTTGATAAAACAATTATTTTTAGCTAAAGAATAAATGAAAGTTTGTTGAGATCTATAATAATAATTATTTTGACTGTCGTTAATCAGATAAAATGAATAATTTTTTTATGGTCAAAATGACAGTCAAAATTTCTAAGTAAAAATAATTGTTGAATAAGTAAGATTTTATAAAAAAACATAAGTTGCTCGATATAAGCCAACGAACCCATAGTCAGCTATATATTTATAAATATTAAAATCCAATAGACAATTGATATATTCCATTCTATTCTACTCGTACATTAATTTAATTTACTTGCAAAGCTATTAAAATACGAGAAAAAGGAAATAAATTTGTACAGTTCAATCATAATGAAAAGAAAGCACCTTATTATTTATAAAAACGCCTTCATGTAAAGAATGTAAATTGCTTTTTTAATTAACTTTTAAAGCATAAAAAACTATCAATTTCGTGACCGTACGATTCCAGTAAAATGACAAATAGTGGAAAAATGACTACATGCCGCTATATATACAATTCCAGTAAACTGATTAAAACAAAGTAGTTCATGATGCACAATTCTATTATCTAGGTACCCTAGTTCTACAATTCTATTATTGAAGCATTCAATATTATTTACTCAAATTCAAATTTCGCGGTCTTGACTTTGAGATCCACAAGAGTAGCTGGTCATTTAAGGTTATATTTGACGGCACGTTGACGGCAAAATAACGACATATCATGCCAGTACGGTGATATCGGCCTGAGATGTTCATTGGGATATATAATTGTTTGTAGACTCATAGTCAGATTGGGAGTACGGATGTGCTACCACGTGCTCGGGTACATTATACGTCAATCTTGTGCACGTTGCCGGCACGACAACAGAAATTTTGTATCTTGGACGACAAAATTTATTAGGTACGGTGTATTTATTTATACAGTACTTATGTATTATAAGAATAATGATAAAACATAGAAACACATGCACTGCTAGTTTAAAGTTTAAAGTACAATTTTATATTAAGACTATTACTTTAATAATAATACATTTTTCTAGAATTTATTTATTTATTCAGTTATTTACATTATTTGTAATGCAAGATTTTTCCAAAAATATTCATCAGTAACTTTGCTTTTACATAATTTAAATGCTAAAATTATTAAAAACGAATTTCTGCTGCTGACAAAACGTAACCTTACAATAACTAGCAGAGCAAGTGTCTTGAAACATAAAAAAGTAGGAATTTTTCCTTAAAAATTCGATAAATTTTATAACATATTATTTTAAAAACACAGTCGATCCTGTTCCAGAAGAATAAGCTGGAAGAGTTGGCAAGGTTGGAAATCATGCAATTTGGAGCAATCAATCGTATTTTCAAGTCAATTAAGTTAAGGACAATCTTGAGGAAACTTATTGACAATCGGATGAACAATCATCTCAGCTTGTAAATAGTTAACTCCATAGGTAAACCAAACCGCAGTCCATGATCTGTATTGATTGTAAATTTAACAAAAGTTATATACCAAGCAGGTACTAAAATAGTTTTAGTAATCATTTACTTATATAATATTTAATATGGGGAGGAAAAAAGGCCATAATTGGAAAGCTAGAAATACTGCAAAGATTGAAATCGATGATTCTGCAACAAAAAAGGTAGTTTTTTTTAATAATTTATAGATTAATATTTTTAAAACTATTGATCAAATTAAAATTTTCTGTTTTAAAAATTGTTGCTTTTTAGATTGTGGTAGATATTGATCATAGAAAAGATGAGTTTGATAATTGCAATGCATTGGTTCTACCGAGTGAGAAAAGGAAAACAAAAAATAAGGATAAGCCAGTGGTAGTTAAACGTTTACTCTCAAAGAAAAAAAGAAAACAGTTGGAAAAAATTGTTGAAAAGAAAAAGAAGAAAAAAAATGTAAGAAAATAATTTTTTTGGTAAATATACATGTATAGAAAAAAATATATTTGAAAATTTTTTTTTTAGAGAGCAACGCTGGTAGAAGAATTATCAAAGACAACTGTTCCAGAAGAAGAATTAAAACAATATACATCATTAACAACTGTGCAGACTAAAGGATTAAAAAGGCACTTACGAGAGACTGAATTAGAAAATGTTATTAATACAAATAATTTAATTGATGATAAAGAAACTACAGAGCCTATTGTTAATTCATTAAAAGGCGCAAAGAAAAGAAGATTGGCTATTTTAAATAAAATTGTAAAAAAGAATCGTGTAAAGGATCCAAATACACTTAGTATCGATGTAAGTTATTTATAAAGCAATATCTTTATTTGTATTGACGAATACGCATTGTTGATCTCAATATACAATGTACACAATCAGGACATTAAATAACTTATAATTATATTTTAGGATTCTAGTGAAAGTGATGATGACGATGATGATGATGAAAGTGATGAAGATCATAATGATGAAAAAACAAACGAAACAGAAAATAACGAGAAAGAAGAGGAACTAAAGGATGAAGAGAGTAAACAAGAATCATTTCAAGAAAAAACAAAGGATTGTCTGCAACAGAAAAGTAATCAGCAAAATAAAGAAGAAAAATCTAATGATAATACAGAAAATGGTATAAAAATTGCAGAAAGTATCATAGAAAATAAAGACAAAGAAGGCAATGCTACAAAAAGCATACCTAAACCAACTAAAAAAATTTATGAAAAGAAGCCAGCAGTTTTTGTAAGTTTGGATAGAAAACCAGAAGTTCAAGAAGCTCGGATGAAACTTCCAATATTAGCAGAAGAGCAAGCTGTTGTAGAAGCTATAAATGACAATCCCGTGGTAATCATAACAGGAGAAACTGGAAGTGGTATGAAAATTAATTATTGATAAATTATAAGCCAACAACTAATGTATATTATATAGTAAATGCAAACAAATTTTTCATTCACAATTAAAATTTCAGGAAAAACTACGCAAGTTCCTCAATTCCTATATGAAGCAGGCTATACCAAAGATAAAATGATTGGTATAACAGAGCCTAGGAGAGTTGCAGCTATTTCTATGAGCAAACGAGTTGCTGAAGAAATGAATCTTACCGATAAAGAGGTTTCTTACCTTATTCGATTTGAGGGAAATGTGAATCCAGAAACAAAAATAAAATTCATGACAGATGGTGTTTTACTAAAAGAGATTCAAAATGTAAGTTTAATTATATTAATAAAAACTAAATTTAAGTGTAATAATTATGAAATAAAATTGTGATAATTAACTTGTAATTTTAGGATTTCCTTTTAAAAAAGTACTCTGTTATTATTTTGGATGAAGCTCATGAACGTAGTGTTTATACAGATATATTAATTGGTTTGTTAACACGAATAGTTTCCCTTAGAAATAAAAGAGGGGAGTCCTTGAAACTTATTATTATGTCGGCTACTTTAAAAGTCGAAGATTTTGTAAATAATCCCCGATTATTTAAAGAAAAGCCTCCTGTTATTAGTGTTGAATCACGACAATTTCCAGTCACAATTCATTTCAATAGAAGAACAAATGAAGATTATTTGAAAGAAGCCATAAGGAAAACCGTTAAAATACATACCCAACTTCCTGATGGAGGAATTCTAATATTTTTAACTGGTAAAACTCTTTGCAATTATTAATTTAATAATTTAATTAGCATACCGTTATATTCTTTTTTTAACCAGGTCAGAGAGAAGTCAATACAATGGTAAGAAAACTACGTAAAGCATTCCCATTTAGGGAGAAAAAATGGGCCAAGGATTCGAGCAAGAAATCCAAGAATAAAAAAGAAGAAAAGATCGAAAAAAGCGAAGATGAAAAAGTCAATGAAGATAGCGATGAAATGAATTCCGAAGATGAGTTTTTCTCAAAAAACTCTAAAAACAAAAAGAAAAAAGCAACGCAGCCGCCCAAATTACCTCAAGTCAATCTCGATGTGTAAATATCTTAAATTTGAGATTTTAATAATACAAAACTGTAAAATAAAATAGAATTTCAATGATTTTTATATAATTTCAGCTACTCGGCTGTACCGCCAGACGATGGTCAGGACGATTTAATTGACCTCGATAATACAAGACTTGAGGACGAAAGCGAACTTGACGAAGAAGATGAAGAGGCTGTTGATCTGAGTGACACCACAAATTTGCAACCTCTGTGGGTGCTACCTCTTTATTCTTTATTGCCTAGTTACAAGCAAGCAAGGGTAGGTTTTTTAAGTAAATTTTTCTTAACTTTTAATTTGTATTTGCTAATAATGAAGATTGTATAGATTGTATTGCAACTTATTATATATTAACTTAAGTTCACATTAAATTAATTGTGTAGGTGTTTGAGCCACCACCCGAAGGCTGTCGTTTGTGTGTAGTATCCACAAATGTTGCGGAAACGTCGTTAACTATTCCAAACATTAAATACGTTG
The DNA here is from genome assembly GCA_035582955.1 of Sycophila texana. Classification (NCBI taxonomy): domain Eukaryota; kingdom Metazoa; phylum Arthropoda; class Insecta; order Hymenoptera; family Eurytomidae; genus Sycophila; species Sycophila texana. The sequence continues at coordinate 4,518 of JAWWEN010010401.1, read as the reverse complement.
TGGACAGTGGTAAGTGCAAGACTAGAATGTACGATAAAGTCACTGGTGTAACTACGTTCTTAGTTACTTATGCCAGCAAAGCAGCTGCCAATCAAAGAGCAGGTAGAGCAGGTCGAACAGGGCCTGGCCATTGTTATAGGTACGATTAATTAAATTTTAAAATTGATTATTTTACAGAAAATTGTGTAAGAATATATTTTACGAGTTCAAGAGTTGTTTTTACTGATTATAGGCTTTACTCCTCAGCAGTTTTCAATGATCAATTTGAGCAGTTTGGAGATCCGGAAATTCGTAGAAAGCCGGTGGACGATTTGCTCTTGCAAATGAAAGTAATGAATATTGATAAGGTTGTTAATTTTCCATTCCCTACACCTCCGGGAGAAGAACAATTGAAGATTGCAGAGAAACGATTGTGCACGCTTGGTGCTTTGCAACAACCAAACATTTTACAAAAGAAAAGTAAGAATGCTATTTTGAGAAATTAATATTTCATTGTAATAATTATCAATCTGATTATTTATTTTCTTTTCTTTAAAAATTTTAGATCAATTTTGCGCGAAGGTAACTGAATTGGGAAAAAGTATAGCGGCTTTCCCCGTTCTACCTCGGTACGGAAAAATGTTAGCACTTTCGCAACAACAAAATTTGATCGCCTACACTGTGTGCATGGTAGCAGCTCTGTCTGTGCAAGAACTTCTTATCGAATTTACTGGATCGAATGAAAATGTAAAAAATAAGTGGACGCAGACTCGGCGTTTTTGGGCTGGCACTGGAAACAGTTTCCTTTTAGGTATGCTGCGTTATTCACTTAATTTAATTAATCTTGAACACAGTGAGTATTTGTCTATTAAATTAGTATACCATTGTAAAAATATTTACAGGAGATCCAATGGTATTAATCAGAGCTGTTGGAGCAGCAGAGTATGCATCTTCAAAGGGCAAATTAACAAAATTCTGCAATGAGCATGGATTACGGGAGAAAGCCATGGTGGAAATTAGAAAATTGCGCCACCAATTGACAAATGAAATTTTGTTGGGTGTGCCAGATTTAGATCTCAAAATTGATCCAGGGTAATTTATTTTCAATTATATTTTTTTAACATTTTTGTAACATTATCACAAATGTATATACCGTTCATTTTAATTAAAGAATGCCTCCACCAACGGATGTGGAAGCAAAACTACTTCGTCAAATTATCCTTGCGGGAATGGTCGATCAAGTAGCGCATAAATTATCTCCTGAGGAAATTAAGGAACATAACGATGGTAGTGAAGGAAATAAAGCGAAATGGAAATATGCATACAAGTACGCATTATTTTTTTAAATTACTCTTTAATTAATAAATTTTTCAACTATTATTGCAAACTTTTTAGAACTTTGGAAATGGAAGATCCGGTTTTTATGCATTCGACATGTGTACTCCGCAAAGCAGCTCCAGAATGGGTGGTGTATCAAGAGGTTTATGAGACAAATAAAACTTATATGCGTGGAATTACTGTAATTGAACCGGAATGGTTGCCTAAGTTTGCGCCTTCACTGTGTTCATTAAGCGAGCCAATGATCGAGCCACCCCCCAGGTACATTTATTTTGTTGAATTTAACATGGACGTATGAAAATTTAATATTTAAACGCACATATAATTAATTTTGACATTGCAGGTATGATGCAGAAACAGGAAAAGTAATGTGTTACAGAACCGGAACATTTGGTCCTGGTGGTTGGGAATTGCCTACTATTGAAGTAGAATTTCCAAATGACATTGAAGGTATTAAATGGTTTGCTCGATTCTTATTGGAAGGAGAAATTTTTCCAAAGTTAAAAAAGTTTGTTCCGTCTTTACTGTCAACACCAAGTAGTCTGAGCAAATCTTGGGGAAAGTATGTAATTTACATTTCATTAAAATTATCTTTTTCTAACAACGAAATTAATAAAATTTATTTTTCAGATTATTACCGCGAGTAGAGATCCTAACGAAAATTTTGTTGTCAAAGGGAATTATGACAAAAGATAAACTAATTGAAGAATGGTCAGAAGATTCAAAGTGTAAGTATAAAATATTAAATTAACAAATTTTATTAAGGCATACATAGAATTCCTATTTCTTTCTTTTGTTTTAGTTTTATTATCAGCATATCAAAAATGGTTGCCTGAATCTGCACATGCAGAAGTGATGCTGATGTGGCCACCCTTGTAAATACAAATATATATAGACCAGGCATGAATTTCTGTAAATATTTTTATAATAAATTTTTAAGCGTAAATTAGAATTTTTAATATTTTATTTCATGAAAAGCGTCTCAAAAAAAAATGGAAGTAAACTCTCATACCAGGATACATAATCATTCATCACTTAAATTATAATTTCGTATCAGAATCATTGAATACTTAAAAGTATTGTCATTTCGAGTATCACAATAATCATTCGTTTACTGTAAACTTGAATTGCATGCCAGTGTATAAAAGGCAGTGCTACTTAATTGTGCGAATATTGAAATGAAAAACAGTCTTCAAATAAACATTTATAAATAATTATTAAATATTCATTAATTCATTAAACTTTACAACTTTGATCAATTTAATAATATACTCTACTATTTATAATCTTCATTATTTCTTGTAAGATATCAATGAAGTAAGTTAAAAGCAGTCTCCACCATAATTATTATTACTATTTACAGTACAGCAGAAGTTTTAGAATAAAATATTTTATAATAACATTTTTAACAAAATCTGATATTATAACCTGTGAATCTTAATTAAATTTTTAATATTATATGACACTATGCATTCTAAATTTCGTTAATCTGATAGAAACTTTAAAGAAATAAATATTAAATAATATCAAAGTGCCTACGACAAACTCTTGTCAGAAAATTACTTCTGATAAATAAAAAGAAAAAACAACACTATAAATCTTATCTTGGTAAAACCAAGATCAAGTCAGTTACACACATTGATTTGCTTGATTTTAGTTGCACTACATTTAATTTATCTTTGGTGTAATATTTTTAATCAGCTTTAACTGCTTTCTTTTCTTTCCTTTTGATTGGATTTTTTATGCAATTGTCATAAACACCTTTAAGATCAAATGCATCCTTTATATTATCCTAAAAATAATAAATATTTTTAAATTTATACTGTATTAATGAGTACCATTAGAATGAAATTAAAAAGCCTTACCATAGAGAACTGAAACTTCACTAACTTGCCCTGACGGTCTGCATAAGGTCTTCTTTCAACTTCTTTTCCTTCTTTAAAAAGTATTAAAGTTGGCAGTTGTTGACTTTTACTCGAGTCATTGATATGGTACGTTGCTGCAGCATCTGGATATCTCCCAACATCTACCTTTCCAAATTTGAAGTTTTCTAAAGCATACCTGAAAATATTTATAAATATTGTATAAACCTTTTAAATATTGCATAGTGCATTGTGTGTTACACATTGTTTTACCACTTTTAATTTTTTAATAAATCATTAAGACTTTTTCTTAAATCTTAAATAAGACTTACTTAGCTGATAGTTCAGAAAATATTGGAGCAAAATTAACACATGCAGGATTCCAGACTGTATAAAATGTAATTAGCCAGCAGATTTTAGTATCACGTTGCAATTCTTCCTGCAAGCTATTTGCTCCGCGCAAATAAATCACATTTTCTGGACCCTGGTAAGTTGGTTCTGGTAGTACTAATCCGCACACTGAAACAATTTATTTAATTAATTACTTAATATTAACTGCTGCCTATATTATTTCTCCAATAGTGTATTACACAAATGATAATAATGATTTACTTACACAGAAAAATTATTCCGTACAATATCCCTAAATGAATATCAGCATAAAACCACAGAATCAAATTGGCTACTTTTGTGTACACAAAACTCGAAGATAGGTAACTTATCATATTTACACTGCCTGCTTTTCTCGTCCTAATCATTATGACTATAATTAGGAAAAATAAAATTTCTACCTCTCTCTAAAAATTGATTAAAATATAAATAAAGCATTCTGCAATTTAAATGTTCAATTTAAAGTATAAAACAAAAAAGTACTTACGTCATCTAATTCACAATTAGTTTGTGAAAATAAAAAGTGACAGATATAAGGTAATCTCTTACCCAGGATGTAAGACACACTGAGAAAGATGTTAATTAAATAATAAGGTCTCATCAACTGCCGAAAATCATTTTTCAATTTATAAAAGTCTTTCCTCAAGTTAAACATCTTGAATCGATTATATTTTTCTTGAATCGGATATTAACTATCAGGACTTCTTTCTTTCAGAAAATAAAGGTACGTTGTGAAGAAAAAAATTTTTAACTTCAATTACGTTTTCGAGGTTATTATTCAGATTTGGTGCTTTTCGTAGTAGAGAGTGAGAAAACTAATAAAACACATTTAAGTCATGATTTTTCATTCGAAGCTCGAACCTTCACCACACCCACGCATCCTCGCGTTTGTTTTCTTTTATATTATCTGTTATATGTCGACGCCCCGTACGAAGACTAGCACAACTCA
>JAWWEN010010392.1:0-24488 GCA_035582955.1 Sycophila texana | reverse complement strand
AAGATGCAGTACACGAAGTTCGAAAGGACAGGCACGTCCAGGTTCATGCTATCCAGCAGTTTCTTCGCCGATGCCGATGTATAATTTGCATCTTCTTCTTTCAGAGAATGACGGTTTCCGTGAAATTTTCTTTTTCTTTTTCGATCAGCACGATCGTTTGAAAATTTTTGCCCCTTTTTATCACTCATTTAGAAAAAAATCAAATTAGAGCACACGCACAGTATAATTTACGATTCCGAAAGCTACTGCTTTGCCGATTCTGACGCCAAAACTAAGCAACCGTTACATTCAATTTGAGTTTCAGGACAGCAGCGCTTCTCTAAATATATATGTATATGTGCATGTAAATAAAATTGGCTTTAAGTAAGAATCTAAAGTAAACAATAGCTCGTAATCGCCGCCGCACCGAGCGCCCCGCCGAGCGGTCAGCCGCGCGCTCTGAACACCTTACCTTCTCAGTGCTATAACTTTCAAACGGCTTCGAATTTCCAAAAAAAACTTTACCAGCATATTCTACAATTGCTTTAGATTAGATTTATAAAAAAAAAAAAAAATCGATTTTTTGAAATTATCACACGGGATGACCCCCTTAAATGTGAATATAAAAAACTAAAAACGAATGTATAAAAGTTAATACTCATTACCATGTGTATTCATATATAACATACATAACTCTTGTACTAAAATGAAAAGTCTCTCAAATTGAAGATCATTTTCTCTGTTATTGTTTACATTTTTTATCTCTAGAATTTAAGAAGGTTAAGTTACCGTAAAATTATTGAATATGAAAAATATATTGAGCTACTGTGTCGAGAATTTTGAGCGTTAGACTATAACCTTTTGGATTTCTTCATATTTTGACAAAATTTTCAACAAAATTATTTATCCGGATCTAAAATACTCTCCTAATCAGTTAAAAAAAATCGTTTCTATGAATGCAAGATTTAATATTTATTTATTTATTTATTTACTTATTAGACAGACTAAAAGTCCTTACAAAAGTCCTTGGTATGCAATATACTGTAAATACTTTCGATCAATCGAAGTAAAAGAAGAAAAACACATTGCAAAGCATGTTACATCCTTTTATTTAGACAACTGATTTAATTTACAAGATAGCTGCACGTGATAGAACAGTCTACAAAGAAAACGAAAATATTTTCAAAACAAAATCGTCATTAAAAGAAAAACCGTAAAAACTTTATCTCAAACGTTTCGTTAATCCTTCTTGGTGGCGCACCATTAAAAAAATCCACCCATCGCTAATTACTCGATCGTGAATCATCGGCATAATTCTCGCCGAGACTGCTTAAACACATGCTACTGCAAAACGTTTCTGTCCCCCTCTACCCCCCCCCCCTCGAGCTCTCGCGCGCTGGGCCCACAGCAGAGAAAGAGAGAGTAAGGAGAGAGGACAGGAAAGGAGAGGAGAAAGAGAGGAGAGAAACTCTCTTTCCATCTATGAATGCGCGCAACGGCGGCAGCTACTCACGTAAGTTATGGCTAATGCGCCGTATGCTAATCCAAATTGATTTACTGGTCACTTTCGGCCGTAAATCCCGGCAAATGGCCGTGCGCGTCGGCCGATTCGTCGACGCCGACGCGCACGACAGACGGAAGCTATACGCGGCCGGGCCTTTTGTATACAAAAAGGATCAGCGGAGCCCGGGAGATTTGCATGCATGGAAAAACCGCGGGGCCTCCGTCGAATGCCGGGGATTGTTTCTGCGCGTTGATTTTCGTGCCCTCGCCGAGAAACGGCTAAATTTCGTACGGGAGGAATTTTCTTATGTTGTTGTTTTTTTTTTTTTTTTTAACGCGAAAGGGAGAGTCGCGTCGGTAGGGACGTTAAAAACGCCGAGCGACGCCGTGGATTCGTGATTTTCATGCAAACGCGAGGTAATGAACCTCGGGGTACCGGGAAAAACTACTCTGGGGTCCCGCACGCGCGATTAGATGCAACAATACCGCTTAGCTTTTGAATAATTGAGTAATTTTGTTTTAACTTGACTAATTTACGGGAAATACAATTAAGCTCGCGCAGGTGGTTTTGTCATTTTGCATTTTTCAAGTGTTTTCAATCTTTTTTTTAATGAATAGATAGTAGTTTGCGAGCGTGAGCAGCATTGTACGAGTGGAAAAAAAAGGTCGTAAATTTTGTTTTAAATTCTGCGTCGTTACTAATTATGGGGACGTAACAGACGAAGATGCAAAAGCGAAATTGTATAAGTACGCACATTTCCGCTTTAAGCACTAGTGGTATAATTTCTAAGTTTATTTATGATAATATGTGGTATCGCCTGATTTCAACACGCCTTTTATGCGAGAAAACAGTAGCAATAAATTGAAAGTCGTAAAGCAAATAAACTATTTAAACCGCGTAATTTTTAACTGACACTTATTTGTAGATAATAAATCAAAGGTAAAGAAAAAAGCAGTAAAAGAAAAAGTTAAACTATTTAAAGATACGGAGTGTTTAGCGCGTACAGGCGTGGGCGTCAACTAATGCAAATAGTCGGGATAAATCAAGCGCGGTATAACATTTGCGTGAATTATAAAACTTGAAATTGTCGCATTAGAAAAGTGTTTAAATCATACGGATTTGTTAATAATTTAAATTGCATGTAAATTTTGATAATTGCTATCTGTTCAACAAAAAACCTCAGAGACATTAAGATACTAATAAATATAGCGTTACACTGATGAATGCAAACGAATGCAGTATTAATTGATCGTGTAATTATACCAATTCTGTTCTAATACATTTATAACTCATATTTTAAAGTTCAGTCGTTGTTTTGGTTACAATTAAAAACACTCTTAAAGTGGATATTTAAAGAAAAAAAGGTTATACCGTCACAAAAATTGAATTTTAATTCTCATATTTTAAATTTTTGTACCGGATTGTACTCAGCACAGTCAATAACGTAATTTATAGCCGGTCGCCCTTCATAATTTGCATAGGGCCGCACAAAAGGCACCGCGAGATGAGTCGTGCCGATAACCCACTCCGCGGAGTCCACTACTGGAAAGCGCGCGCGCGGGTACCTCGCCTGCGGGGGAGACCTTCTGCATCGAGAAAACATTATGTTTTACGGGCAAAGCCTCCGTTTCGCTTTCAGGTATAGATCCTTTTACGGCACGACTATCGAAATAAACTGCACTTTTAAGAGCTTCTCGAAATTCTCTATATTGAAGTCGCTTCCAGGAAACAGTAAGCGTTATGTTAAATATGTAATATTAAAAAAATTTATGTTCTTATCTCTTTAAATTTTAACAGTGTGTTTATCTTAAAATATTGCGAACAATTTTTTTTTTCTATCAGGGTTACAAGCCTCTCATTCGAGGCACAAACGTGTCTGTATAAATCATCTTGAAACTGACGAATCAAATTACGTTATTTGCATCTGCAAATTATGAATTTGTTTTTCATAGTTTTTTAGCCTTCCCTTTTTTGTAATAAAGAAAATTCCTTTAACTTTTAGTAAACATTACGAATCATCTAGTAAAAATTATTAAACTGTTTGAGAAAACAATCGCAGACTGAGATTTTGAAAGAAATTACTAAACTTTTCAGTAAAATTTGACATAAACAAAGTAAAAATTACAATACTGTCTAGTAAAATTTATTTTACTATATTTTTAGCAAATTTTACTTAAAAGTTTAGTAATTTCTCTCGAAATGTCAGTCTGTGAAAACTTTCCCAAACAATTTAGTAATTTTTACTAAACGACTTGTAATTTTTACCAAAACATTGCTCTCCGTGTACAAAATGTGTTAAAAAGGCGGATCACACAATGCCATCGTTGCCTTGAACAAAAAAAAAACCAGCAAATTCTCGATAATCACCTTCGCACTGCTACCAAAAAAAAAAAAAATAAAAGAGTACTCGTACATAAAGGGGATCCTATCAAGAGCATCGGCAGAAATCGGCCGCTCGATTTTTCGAGCGCCATATATATACTTTCCCTGAAAACAATCACTTGATATCCGTTTACCGAACTATACTTAAAGCCCCGCTAAAACCCCGTTGCGTCGCCGGCAAATAAAACGAAAGCTTCCCATCATCGTCCCGCGGCGGTGCCCGCGAGATTGTCGAAAAAACGAAAGCGTTCCGCCCAAAACGTCACTCTCTCGGGGCTCTCGGCCATTCAGCCCTCCGCCTCGCCCCGGGGACGCGCGTGCTCGCGAGCCAAGCGCGAAAGAGTAGCCTCTGGTAGCTACGAAGCTGGTAGCCCAAGGCTACTAGAAGATTGCCCGGTGGTAGACAGGTGGGTGAGCCTCGCTCCCCCCCTCCCCGTCTCCCTCGTCCTTTCGGAGCCCGGCCACTTAACTGCACGCGAGCCTCTCCTCGGTGCATCATTGCCGTGGACGAAGCGAAGGGGGGTGGGGGGGGGGGAGGACGGAGGAGGAAGAAAAACCCGGGGTGGTGTGTGCAAGGCCAAAAAGGGATCCCCTGCACTTACGCCGCGGCATTAACCATGAATTTATTCGGCGAGCGGGGAGAAAGACACCCGAAATTGCCCGATTACAGCATTAACCGTCGCGCTGCGGGACCGTGGATAGGAGAGGCTCGCGCGCGCGCGCGGAGGAAAGTGGCAGGGGCTGCGCAACGAGCAATTGAGAGCGCGCGTGCTCCTCTCCTGTCTCTCTCTCTCTCCCTTTGCCCCCTCCGCCGCCCGCCCCCTCTTTCTCTTCTTCTTCTTTCGAGGGTGGCAATTTGCGGTAATATCGGCAACGACCAAGGTAGCGCGCCCGGCGTAATGGTGGGGGGGGGGGGGCGACTGGACCCGTGTAATGCGCCAGGCTACTTGCCGCCGGGGGTATTCTTGGAAGCGGCCTCTTCTCCCGTAGCCCATTCTCGTGATCTTTTTCTCGCCTCCGCTTCGTTATATGTCGTTGCATTATGCGCGCCTCCGCGAAAAACGACGAATGTCGTACGAGCTTTTGAGCGGGAGTTTCGCCTTTTCCGTTCATTATGGACGAATTTTGTTTTTTTTTTTTCTTCTTTTTTGTAGCTGAGGGGCTTCGCAGTTCTTTCTCTTGGTGGTCCGTTCATTCAGGTTTTTTGATGATTCCTCTGGAAATGTGGTTTGCTTGTGATAAGGGGGATACGAGAGCCAATGAAGTGTAGAGGCAATTAAGGGAGACTAGAATGAATGTCGCGAATATATAATAGAATGATTTTCTTTATTTGCAGACTCTAAATACTACGTTAAGGAGCGAATAACCAGAATAAAGCACAATCCTTTTTAAAAAGGTTTGATTAAGTACTCTTTTGTTTGCTTCCTCCTAGAGGAAGCTTTGTGATAGTAAAATTTGGATCAAATTATGATGTTTTTTGAAAATGTCTATATGGAACGAATTTTTATTCCCAGTTTAGATTGAAATTAACTCCCCCGATTAGAGTGAAGTAGAGTAATTTTTTCATTTAAATGTAGAGTGAAAGGGTAGACTATAATTTATAAAATCTTACTCTATCAGAGTGAATTAAGATATTCTACTCGTGTAAAGTGATTATTTCACTCCACTACAGTAAATTTCATATTTATCTCTACGAATGAATTAACTCTTATAAAATTACTCTAAAATAAATAAACTCCAGAGTGAAATAGTGAAATTTCACTCTAGCCATTTTAGCGTGTGTGTTTGGATCTATTTGTCGACAAATTTCCACTAATCTTTGTATTTTTATTAATTTAACTTGAAGGACTAATGTAGACCAGTAATAAAAGCGAAAGACCGTCAACGTCACAAACATGCCCATAATCAAATATACGCACCATATAAAAAAAAAGTGCGTTTGGCATACCTCGAGATTTTCCACGAATTTGCTCGCATATATCAAAGTTAAACGGTGTTGTAAGTGTTTTAAGAAACAAGAGCTAAATTAAAGGAATCTTGGGGCGTCAGTTAGATCGAAAGTCGCGATAAAAGCTGGTAGACCCCCTCCCCTCTCGGCGTCCGCGTGACAGGGCCGCACGTCCGCCGCCCCGATCCCTCAACGAGACTTGGGGTACCTACGCGCCGCGAATTCACAATATCGCGTGCGCGGCTATTGAGCTGTAAATCGCCTCGGCCAGATAACAGGAGCGGCGGCGAGCCTCCTCGGCGGGGATCTCGTTTCCGCTGCGCTCGCGCGAGATTTCGCCTCGCGAGTGATGTTTTATGGCCGATCCCCCCAACCCCCTCTCCGTGCCTCGCGAGCCGCGCATTGATAGCAATCGCGGCACCGCCCGCGGTAATTAAGCCGAATATTTTTCGCGGATGCCGATGGAGATGGGGAAGGAGGAAGCTGCCTGGAAGGCGGAGGAGGAGCGAGGAGGCAGCTTGAGGCGCACCTGTTGCTAAGTCGAGAGGAGAAATAAAGCTGCGGTGGCTCTTGAGTTGTGCTTACACCTCCAGGCGATAGTTTGCTTTTCTTTCTTAGACTTCGGCGTGGCTTGGAAGGACTTCTGCTCCGTTTTGTGATTGCGTTTTTGAGAGACGGAAGACGTAATCCACCGTACCAGAGTCTCTGCTAGAAATCTGTCTAGTTAAAGTGGCTACAAAAGAAATGTCTTGCCTAAATGGCTTGTTTTTAATGGTAGATGAAACGCTTTTAATAAACACATAGTGAACGGTTTACTTCTTTTTAGCTTTTCCGTGCGAACATCAGTGAATTTCAAATGTTTCTATAATTTTCTCTTTCCACATAATTGCAAGCCTTTTTTCCTAGTATATGTCGTCGCCTCTAACGAAGCAAAGCACCTTTCAAAAAGGGATTATTTTAATCAGTCATTTTTAAAGCACTAGAGTTAAGTAAACACTTGCAAAGCCTACTAAACTTGTGGTATAATTCGTGTGGTACCTTATATCTTTATCAGGTTTTGGAAGTGTTTACTTTACTCTAGTGCTTTAAAAATAGAAGATTAACATAGTCCTTTTTTGAAATGTGCTTTTCTTCGGTAGAGGCAACGATATGACCATTTGCTTGCAATCTATTTTTCGTACATTAAAATTAAATGGGAGATTGACATTAAAAGAGCGTTTCATCATGGGGCAAAAATGGTCTTTTATTTTTTGACCATTTCCACTTTCACTGGCTATTAAAATATAGTAATTAAATTTTTTAAATTTCTACCCCTATATTAGAATAGTAGAATCAAAATTAATTGATGAAATTGAGGAGAGGTATAACTAATAGTTTATTACAAGTGTTCGTTTCTATCTTTTTCATTCCGTGAAAAATTCTCTACACTTTGAATAAGGAATATCTTGATTGCAACTTGCCGAAGAAGAAAAAGAAGCACCAAAATTATCAACGCCATTCGATAATCAGGCTCGCGTCCAACGTATCCACTCGATCACTTAAAACCGGCACTCGCAATAAATGCCTCGACTTCGCATTACCTCCCTAATGAATAATTAGTCGTAACGAAGATTCGCAGCTCGCCGTTGAAGGCATAAGTTATGCGCGCATCGGAGCATTCGCCCCGGGACGATAAATCCGCGCTTAGCCATCTGCGCCGATGAGTAACTTATGGACGGATTCGCCGCTGACGAATGCGGCTACCGACGCTTCCTCGTGTCTCCTCTCTTCCTCCGCGCGTCCATTAGAGGAGCGCCGGCAATTTATACAATGCCTCAATAGGGGCCCCGGAGGAGCCGCGAGACTATTATATGCGCGCCCGAGCCATCGGGACGATCGTATCAACTTGTTAGGAGGCCGCCGCCGTTGTCCGCCGTGGCTTGCCGCGGGTGAGCATTACGGATTATTACAAAGTACAGACACAGCCTCGCTGATTCTCTGCCTCGGCGCTCCCGCCATACGGGGCATTAACATTAATGATGGATTTTAGAGGATTAAGCTACGAATGGCCGCCTGTCGCTGCTAACTGTAATTTTCCCTTGAAATATCTCGCTTTTTTTTATACGTTTTGTTTTGATTTTTTTTTCAACGTGGGTTGGACTATAAAGGCCTTTACACTGTGCATGCAGGTACAACAAATTATAAATTTCTGTCAGTATTTCGAGATTAATTGATCGGTCAGTCGCCAAGTTTGATAATTTTAAATAGATATAAGCAGGAAACTTGATAAAAATCGAATGGTTCTAGCAAGATGTTACTATTGATACTGCGAACTGCGTAATTCCAATGCAAACTTCAGATACCATCTTCCACCAATAATGAATTCGAATTCAATAAAAACGTTACTTTTTAAAATAATTTTTTTTTTTTTTATAAATTTTTTTAAAATAATCTTTCTATGAACATTACCTGGTAGCCGATTAATACTGCACGCATTTTTCCGCGCCGTATTGAACATTAATCTCTCAAAGCCGGTATGCAGCACGAACCATCCGAAAAAGGGAAGAAAAAGGCAAACGGCAGGGCAACGCGTATTGCCTTCTCAAAAATCATAATCACAATGTGTATCTCGCATCCAGGTATCGATTAATACACTTTAAGATTTTTTACCAGCGGCGAGTTCCACCATACGCAGCCGCGCTTAATAATATTTATTACGCCTCCGACATGAAATTCCAGCGGCGCGCGAGGGAGAGAGGAGAGTAGTGCAAGGCACCAGCGGTAGCATCTCACTAGGCAATTTATTATAATTTCCAGAGCGCATCTTAGCGAGGCCCACGTAGTTGCGGTGAAGCGCCAGAGGAGGCAGATTGCTGCATTATAAAGTGCAAACGCAAAAGTGTCGAATGACTTTCGAATTCGACGTTGACTATCGTTCCGGCATCATTCACCGGAATAGACGTTAAAGCGTTTTTTAATTTCATAAGTTGTCCGTGCTGCACTTCGTGGAAGAACTGCACTTCACGCGCACTTAAAAGTTGATAATCATGCTGATTAAAGTTTCAATTTAATACTTCAATTATCACTGACTTGCTTCCGAGAATCCTCCGAATTAATGTGTCTACATAGCTGTAATTATAATAGAAATTCATGATTCGCTTTAATTTAAAACAAAATTACGATATTACATTTCATTAATTTAATAATAAAATAAAATGTTGAATCAAAGTCGACTTTACAACAAAGAAAAACATCCCTCTACTATTTCTTCAACCGGAAAGTTCTAAAACACTATAAATTTCAAATTTGAATTACAAACCTGGCGTTGGCAGATCCGCTGTCAGTGCCAGTAGTGCGCTGGCCACTTGGTCATTCCGCGCCGCCAGCCTAAACGGGAGCCGCGTCCGTCGTCGTCGACCCGGGCAGCGATTAATCCTGGAGGCCGTCGGAGTACACCCGCACGAGCGTCCGACCTCGTCGGGACCTTCGTGCAGATGGGCCGTGAAGATAGGACCACATCCACGCCTCGAGAGATGTTCGCGCCCTCCGTCTCTGTCGCCGGTGCGACACCCGAGTGCCGGAAGTTTCGACTGTAGCCTCGCCTCCTCCACCGGGAAGATCGGCCGACGCTCGCCTCTGCCCTGCCGATGCTCTGATGAATTATTGCGTCCGAGATCGGCCGGTAGTCCGCAGCGGCAGAACGTGTACCTATGTGTGAATTGTGTGCGAAGTCGATTGAGTTATTTTCGTTTAGTTCACGTTGCGTTATAGCGTGGGAAGAGCGAAATTCTTTTGTAGATAGTAGATTTCTAGTTGATTTTTATTTATTTATTTATTTATTTATTTATTCATTAAAAGGGCTATGTAGTGCAATACAAAAATTTAATATAATATAAACCTTACTATCTTATTATCTTGAATCAAAATTCAATTGTATTTTCGATAATGTTAAATAAGGAAAAGAAAATAATCAATTTTACAACGCATTGCAAATTTGCAATCATTTACATTCGAATGTGCAGCTTGGTAAGTAGAATAAAAATAAATGACAGCGAAGGGATGCATGCTAATGCTAAAAAAAAGAATTGGTGACAGTGGAGGGATACATGCTAATGCTAAAAAAAGAATTGGTGACAGTGGAGGGATACATGCTAATGCTAAAAAAAAAAGAATTGGTGACAGTGGAGGGATGCAGATTAATGCCAAATTTTCTTAAGCAAAAAACCTTGCAATATATAAAAAGAATAGAAAATAGTAAAACTAAGGGAAGTTTTATAAGAGGAAATGTAAGGGGTGACAGCGGTGGGATGCGGATTTTGAACAGCTGATACTGAAAATACACACAAACAAAGACTGAAGCCAAGTTCCAAATAAATTAATAAACTATACAAATAATAAAAGATTTATCAATAACATTAAATATGATGCGTTTTTCTTCACATCAGGGCAAGCAGCAAGGCATTTGAAATAGACTCAGCAACATGATTTCATTGAAATAACGCGTTTCTCAGTATCCAAGCAAAATCGAAAAAAAAAACTGCAATCTGAAACACCTCCCCAGAGGTAGGAGGTAATGGCTTAGCTTCAATGAAAGTTAGAAGCAACGTACGACGGGTGACTTAACGGTCTCATAGGCCCTTATCCGATCATTTCACGGTGGGAAAATACACATCGATTCGTCGCTTCTGAACTTCAACGGCTTGTATTCCTCCGAGTAAAGACGGCAAGTCGAGTTTGTAAGTTATATATGAATCCCAGAGACAGGTTGACCAGTTCACCGTGCGTTCCTTACCGCATGCTACCAGTGTCATACGTACCGCCTGCCAGAACGATAACATCTACCCGCTTCCCGGCCTTTGCTTTGCGATCCCTTATCTTCCTCGGTTTGTCTTTCTGCGTGCTCCTTATTTACTCTTTTTCACGATCTTTCATCGGTAGCCTATTCCTTTCTATTTTGACATTTGACCTCGATACTTATATCTTAACTGTAAGTACATTCATTATGTAATTATTTTACTCCACTAGAAGCTGTGTTTTGATGCAAACAGTCTTTACAAAAAATTAAAACATTATTCCAACAACTTTTTTGGAAGTATTGCACGTTTTTTGGACGTATTGTTCGTCTTTTAAGAGATAGTATAAGATCTTAAAAAAGAAAATCAGATGATCTTTGTCTTTCAAAATCTAAAAGGTTGAAACGTCGGAGCTATTCCAAGGGTGGGTGTGCAACCGGACACGATCTTACGGTCTACGGATTCTTTCGCGGAATTGGCGCCAGTTCAAGCCTCTTTTCTTGTTTGTCGATTCAGCAATTCGACCGACTTCCGTTCTTTTCAAGAATAAGCCGCGTACTTCGTGAGCGAGGAAATAGTGTCGAGTTAATCTTAGGCACGCAACTATTTGCACATTTTTTTCATTCCCTTTAAACCACTCCCTTAGAATAAAATAACCAGCACGCGTAAAATTATAAAATGACTCACGAAATCCTTAATTCGATAAATACAATAGTCTTATTGTAAAAATTGCAGCTTTAGCGACCGTTTATTAGAAGTTTATTAGTATACTGAATGGACTTTTATTAATTTGACTCTTAATTGATGCTCGGTGTCTGCAATTAATAAACTTAACGCAATTAGCATATATAACTATAAATAAGATTTCTAATTGCATCAAATGACAGGTATTCCGCATACTAAACCTGAATTGAATTTTAATGTATCAGCAGTCGTCGGAGTTTCGCTCATACGGTAGCCTGCCGCCAGTAAGTGGCAAACAAATTGATCGCGTAGGTGTCTGTGACTTTTTCCTGGCAGGCACCGTGTGGCATTCTATTCTTGACATCCGCTGTTGATTATCTGGCTCTTCGGACTGAATAAAAATTCTCTCTCTGCATAATTATTTAAAGCTGCCTTTTTCCCCGCTCATTATGAATTTAACAATGCAGTGAATAATTGCGTCATTCATCTTGTCAATTACTCAACGAAGAAAATAAATTTTATTACATCCTTTAGAAAGAAAAACTTGAAAGATTTATTGTATAAAAAAAAAATCTTGAATAAAGAAAAAGTTACATAAAAGTCAATTAACTTAGTTAATTTCTTTTTAAATACAATGACAACGTTTTACCGGAGCCTGGCAGTAGGCGTGTTTCGCCCCGAAGGCGAAAACGAACAGCTTACAGCTCATTACACCGTGCCGTCCGTATTCCCATGTAAATAAGGAGTCGGCGCCTTTTTAATTACACGCAATTAAGAAAAGCCGCGAGAGTGCATCCCGGGCGATGCGTCCTCCGAGATGCGGCTTGCTCGGGTTCGCGTTCGCGCCACCAAGGATTTATGGTGGCGATCGAGGAAGGAGATTCCTTCTCTCTCTCTCTCTCTCTCTTTCTCTCCTACCGGAGGGGCAAGAGAGAACAAGAAAAGAATGATCGATGGCGATAGATGGCCGCTCGATTCACGAAACGAGACGAGAAGGGCGCCCGGTCGTTGCCACTGCCGATCGTAAATCAACGCGTCGTTGCATTAATCAAATAATAAGAATCGACGAATTGAGATGTTCAGCGTCGTACGGGCGAGTGGGGGCACCGTGCTTAAATTGCAGGCGCGCAGGATCTCCTTGCAATTGCTGTTGTGCACGCAAATGTTGCGTGAATACCAATTTTTTTTTTATTATTATGTACCAATATGATTCTACTCATATTTTAAATAGTCTCTTTTTTACTTTTTTTTACAGTTACGTATAGACCTTTTAGTGAAACAAATATCTTCCTGCAGAAATCACCAGTATCGATGCTATTGGAGCTTTCAAGACTGCACTGCGCTCATACACTATGAAATTTTAGCTTCCTTTATTTTGTTGGTATCTTAGAATTGCACTGTGCCCCTTCACTTTAATCTCTATTTTCTTAGTCCTCTTATTTAGTTATAAGTTAATTTTAATGTTTATTATTTGTTTTTTTGTAATGGGCTTTTAGCCCGTCTAATGGTGTAAAATAAAAATAAATAAAATAAAATATCTTATTCGAAGATCAAATTTAAGATTCTCGACAATTGACAAGTGCTTGAACTTCGACAAGTCCCTCAAAACTTTATGGTACGTAAAAGAAAAAACTAGACAGAAAATCTAAACGAGATTACGTTTCATCGGCTAACAACCCACACGTGATAAACAAGCGTAATTTACGAGCCACCCGTTAGCATTTCAATCATTATCTGCGAATCCGGAGGATAAAAAAATTTCCCGCCTCAACTACTGTTCTCGGTGCTAAGTGCAATCGGCATTTCTGCATAAATAAGCGCATGCGCGAGGCCTGCGAGGGAGAGAGGAGAAAAGAGAACCCGTCCGGCGAAGGAGCGGAAGTCTGCGCGGCGATGGAAGAAACCCGCGTTCCTAGGTGGCTCGAGTCGCGTGGGCAGCTCGCGCGCGGCTACGGGGAGAGTAAATCGCGTGACGATCGAGCTAAACGCGTGCACTTAGCCGTCGACTTGTCGCGTCGCTTACTCCGCATGTAAAGCACCCCATCGTTGATAGATGCCATCTCTCACGCTTTTAACATATTCCGGTCTCTTCTTTTCTTGTTAGGTTTTTTTTTTTTTTTTTGCTATTCTTGTTTTTAGCTTGAAAAAGTCAAATTGCGAAAGCTGAGTAAATATAGAATATATTGTCGCTACCGCACATTTTGTTGTTGTTTCTTAATAATTGAATAAAAAAAATTGATTTTAAGCTTGAGAACTTACTTTGTATATAGATTTTTACTTATGGGAATGAATGTAATTTATTAGCGTGATTGGAGTGTGCAAGTGTGTCGTTTTTTATAATTTTTGTACTTTTTTCAAATTTTACGGGAATAGCATGTTTTGCCAATATTTTAAATTTACCTACTGTGATATTATCACACAATAAGTGCAATTCTTTTTACTGCAATTTTTCGAAATGTCTAAGAACTTAGTACCTTGTACTTAAATCAAATTGTTTTAATTTAAAAATTGGTTTATGTATTTTATACATGATATTTACACAAAGATTGTTATTTACTATTTAAATTTACTATTTAAATACTGTGATTTGCAATAAACAACTATTTTATACTCTATTGTTTGGCTATTCTTACAATTTTTGCTGAAGCGTATTTTTTAATCTATTGATTCTTATATCTATATTATTAAATCACATATTTTGTTATTTACTGTATAACATGTATACACAAATAGGCAGCTTTCGGAAAAATATATTATTAATTCAGTAGTGGCTATAGGAAAATAAATTATTGGCTTTGGAAGAAGCGATTCACCGAAGGCTATACACCTGCAGAAAACAGTTGGTAGTAAGTAGCGGTGATAACGACCCTTGATTATTTTCCAAATTACCCATTTAGTGAGATTCAAAAGTGTTACAGAAGTTCAATACTTGGATATCACCTTAACCGTAGGTTTAACATAGTACTAACTGTCTAACTATCTGTATCCGGTATTATACTGATCCCCATCAGATAGCAGCAGCAAGCTTCTTAGAAGGGTAAATAATGTGTTTCCCTCAGACCGGAGTTTTCTTACCAGCGTTAAAATTACAGTTAAGCTTCATTTCTCCATTTACCTTTATTGCTTTATTTTCCGCGGGGCATACAGTGATCTGACATTTCATGCAGCAGACGCTGAACAATGAATTAAGATAAAGGTAAGCGATAAACGGGATTTCTTAATAAACATTATTTGTCGTAAAATAATGGTTAAACGATTTAATTTAGAAATTCAAAACGAGAAAACTTCTGCAAAAGCAATTCGTCTTTTATAAGTTATGTAACGTTTTACATGTTTACGCTCCCAGAAAACGAAGAGTAAGTGACGTTCGACTTCGATCTCCATGCTGTTGACGTGCTTTCGTTCAGAAGACATGACAGTCGGAAGGGGCTCCAGTAACAAAGTGCGCTAGACAGTAGTTTACGAAAGGTCTGATTGCACTGGCACTTTAGAATTGCACAGTTTAGTTTAGTGCAATATTTTACATTTACTATGTTTTTAATTTCGAAGGAATATTTTTTTTAAACAATATCCGAGGTGAAGAAGTGTAATGATTTTTTAAATTAATTTGTATATTTACAATGCAATGATTGTGCATTATCGTGTTTTATTTTTTCAAATAATTATTAAAAATCCATAAATAAAAAAAAAAATATTCCATCATTCAAAGAATTATTTTACGATTATTCGAAGAATATCTCTTTAAAAATGTGACTATAGCCTTTCATTCATAATTCTCTAATACCAAAATTCATCCCATCTCATACAACTTACAGCTGGATTTGGAAAAGATATCATCTGGTATTTGGAAAAGATAAAAGAATTTATATCAGTATAAGTTGTAACTGCTATTTTATATAAATTTAATTAAAGCTCCCGCTACAACGTACTATCAAGGAAAAGTTAACTTTCCATTCACTTTTCATGCACGTGTTAAAAAAAAATAGTTTAATCATGGAAAAAAACTAGACGATTTCTACCAGGGTTAAAAAAAGAGTTAAAATTTATCTTTTAAAATAATTCTAGAAATAAATGAAAATAACCTAAAATGAATAAAAGCTCGCGGTCCCAGAGGAATTTTCATTCCACCGCGCTTGAACTCTGACCGCTTAAAAAAAATAATGAATTAAGAGATGGTGAGACATCGCTTCCGTCGTTCCGCGTCTCTTCTTCCATTTGGCTTCCTCTCCCCCGTCGGCATCGATCGTCGGAGCGAAAGGAAGAAGGAGAAGTGCCGGGGGTTCCGCGGGCTAAATGCAACTTAGGCGCGTCGAAAAAGGAGCCGGGATAAAAGGAGGATGACGCACAATAGCGCGAGCCCCGCGTCTCGTTGCTCGCAGTCGCCTTCTCTCGCGCTCCACTTTCTGCATCCTCTTTTTCGCATTCCCCGCGACGCCGACCCGATACACCTCCAACGGGCGCGGGCGAGGGCGAAAATAACAGGCACGCATCTCTTTCTCCGCTCCATTTACCCCCTCGCATCGGAGTCGCCGCTTCTTTCTCTCTCTTTCTCTCGCTCGATCTCTTTCTGGACGCTCTATTTTCCTCTCGCTCGCACCGTGGATCGAAAGATCGACTAACTAAATATAAACAAGCGAGGCGGCGAGTCACGCGCGAAAAGCCGCGGAGAGTCGGTTATTCGCCCGGTGCTCTTATTTTGTTTTGCTCTGGTGACCGCGCGCACACGCCTACCTGCATTATATATAGTGGGCATTTTCTAGCTGCACCTCTTGAGATTCGCAGGAATTAGCGTGGCACCGAACGGCGCTATTTCCACCTTTTTTTCTAATGTTTTTTTGGCATTTTATCAGTAGATGTAAGTGGGTTTAAATATTTAAATACGCTTTTAAACATTTTATTGTGAATGATAAGCTATTTTTGTTTACCGATAGACACAAATGCTTGTTGTTTTTCTACTTTTGAGTTAGCATTGCATTGGATTGAAATCATTCAAATCTTGGTCGAATGATCCTTTGGTCTAAAATAATGAATTCAGTACCCACAACCCTGATCATTTCCTTGTATCTTATACCTTTTTTTAATTGAAATTCAATTTCCATACCGCTTGAGAAAAATAGTCCCACAAATACCGACAAAACCTTTTAATATATCATAACAATTTTTCTCTACCTAAACTCCTCTACTACGAACGTTCGAGTCTTCAAATTTACATAACAATTTTTAGTAAAAAAATTTCGTCAATCTGCAATTTTAAATTTACAAGTACATAGAACTATGACTCTGTTAACTTGATGTCTTTTAAGAATGACAGTAAAGTACAATAAAATATAATAGTGCACCCGCATCGACATTGCGCACTGTTCACGAAAAGTGCATTAAACGCAGTTACATGATTGGTGAGTTATATTTAAAAGATCAGTACGTGGAGGAGACAATAGTGCAATAATTCATAATAGCTTCGCCCAGTGTTATTATACTATCGATGAGAGTATGAAGGGAGCCACGCAATTCATGAATGTCAATGAGGATTCAAACAATGGCCCAGACAGTTTGATCCTCTCGTACGTTTCTTTTTTAAACTATTCAAAGTATACTGTGGTTAAATTGTTTATCGATTTATATCTTTTTCATTGTTCATTTCGTCAATTATCAAGTGATTTATTTCCTCATCTTTTATCAAAGAAATCAAAATTAGTTATTTCATACAGTCAATTAAGTAATATTATGTAATTATATACAATTTATAATCTAGTTCTGATTACCATTCCTTGTATATAATATTATTGAATTGAAAAATATGAGGAGATAATAAAAATCATATCAGTATATTTTTTTCAGTTACGTGATCTAAAATAGTGTAGTCGGAATAGATAGGGATATTTTAGTGACGAAAGTAATTTTCGCTAGTCGTTAAAATGAATGGTACTTAATTCATAAGCTCTTTTCTCCGAATTCACTTTAACTGAAGCGTGTGACAAGACGACATTGTGCATCATGCATAATTGGCATGTATGCACATGCGCACCGCGTATAATAGAGCTGTCACATCGGTGAATTTGCACGAGCCCCACTTGAGTATTCATAGACTAATGATGGGTGATAGTGCCGAGAGGATTGGATGTTTTGGCCTGAGCCTTTATTAAAATGCAGTCATCATAAGCAACTGTACTTATTAAGATTTTACGACAAATGCAATTTCATTTTATTTAGAGACTGCTCTAAAAGCTGTGACTTTGTTCCCATCTGTGATTATTTGAGATACTTAAAAGAAATTGTTTAAATAAATTCCTCCACCTCTTAAAAAAGATACGTTTCTGGTTAAATGCCGTTAATATTAAAAATATTCTGATGTGTTTAATTTCCGTAATAGATTAATAAAATAATTATAAAAATTATATATTTTCTAATTAGTTTGTAATTTATTTTAAAAAAACGTCTTAATAAAAATATTTAGTAAAAATTACTATATTTCTTGTAAAAATTACAATACTGTATGGGAAAGTGGTTACAGACTGCCATTATAAAAAAATTACCATACTTTATAGTAAAATTTGCGAAAAATATAGTAAATTTTGCCAGACAGTATTGTATAATTTTTACTGTACTTATGGCAAATTTTACTATACAGTATAGTAATTTTTTTCATAATGGCAGTCTGTAATCATTTTCCCATACAGTATAGTAATTTTTACTAAATATTTCTCTCGGTGTATATAAAAAAATCTGCATAGTGTATACGCAAATACACAATTAAATGTAACACAATGCACTAATGCAATCGCGCGCGAAGTTTCGACAGAATCCTCGGTACGCCACCTGCGTCTCTCGTCACGACAAAACGAGCGATGCAGGGAGCACAGCTTGGCAGAGGCACTGAGCAGGCACCCCGCTTTCTCAAGACACGGCAATTTCGCCTCCATCTACGGAATCTTCCCGGAATGCGAAATGAAGCGGTTGCGCCGGCTCGCACGTGCTGCCCGTCGATTTTTTTTGCGCCCGCGCGGCTTATATACAAGCGGCCCAATAAATTTAGATAAATTACCGCCAGGGGACTCATTTGCGCGGCGAAATAAAATCGTCGGCATGCTGCCGCCCGCTATATAGGCGCGGGCCGATCGATCACCCGACGATCCGCGCGGGCCTCGGGGACCACGCAACAATTACTCTCTCGCGCGCGAATAGCGCAAAACGCTTATGGGCCTCGTCCGCGGAATCAGCATTGAATGGACTGTTCGCCGAGCTTTGCGGGGCAGGGAGAGGGGACGAGTGACCCGCGAGAGTGTACAGTCGCACGAGACGCGAGTACTTCGGTAGCGCGCGACGCTTTGAATGCGGCCGGTGGGTGCGAGTGCGGGCTCGCGGTGAAAACAAGTTGCGTAACTCCGTCCGGCGGAGTGCACTGTGAGAACTTCTCTTATACGGTAGCGGGGAAAATGTCGCTGCGGTTTTAAGAGACACGCCGTGTCTTTTGCCATTGTTGCTTAGGCGGAGATGAAGGGGTAATTAATTAGTGATTCAATGAGCTCGTCGAACGTGAAATTGTATTCTGAAAAAATTATATTGGAACAAGGGATTAAAAGTTTAAACACTGAACTCGGCATCGTCGAGGAAAATTATTGAAAATTTTTCGAAAACGGAGGACGTGTAGATTTGTGCGAAATGTATTATTAATGAGCCAATGAATTTTAAGTTGTCGGCGTGGTGTTGTGAAAGTGCAGGCGTTGGTATAAATTAATTTAAAAAAATCAATTGTTCACGGTTACACCGAGAAAAAAATTTAGTTGGATAAACGATCGCGCTGTCAAATACTTCCAACCAAAAAAAAGCTGTTAATTAAACAATTCCACTGTTAATCTAATAGCGCCACTGTTAATTTAACAGAATAAATCTTATTTTGACAGAGTCTCTTGTTATCTTAACGATACTTCTGTTCAATCAATGTGGACGCTGTTAAAATAACAATATTTTTCTGTTGGAAGTATTTAACAGCGCGATCGTTGATCCAACTAAATTTTTTTCTCGGTGTAAGGTAGATTCGGCTGATTTTCGTTAGCACGACCACCCTTGATATTTACAAAATCTTTAATAGCAATTTTGGCAATCGAGGCTCCCTAATCTAATCAAATTTATTCGAGTATTTATGAGTAATCGAATAAAATTGATTAGAATAGGGAGCCTCGACTGCAAAAATAGTTATTAAAGATTAAAGATTTTGTAAATAACAAGGGTTATTGTAATAATAATATGATAATAAAGAGTCAAGTCTAATCTTTGCCAAGTAGTTGTTATTAAATCTACATTGCATCTTATTTGCAATGTAACATAAAACATTAACATATTAAAACACAAATTCTTTAAACAAATTATTTTTTGAATGTTTTAAGCTAAAACAGCATATTACCGTATTTTCTTTCTTCTAGCAATCTTTTAATAGGTATCGTTTAGTTACTACGATTAGTTCCACGTTGACGGTACCAGGGGCAGTACAAAAGAATCGCTGGCGATGCGATACTCGAAGTCTATTTTCGCGCTTGATGCGCTCTTTTATGACAGAAACAATAGAGAGGGAGCGATGGGTCGTACGCTTGACCTTTGACCGACCACAAACTTAGCGGTGCAAAGACTTCGCGCGATGCGCGCCTCTGCGAAGCTAAGGCCCGCGTATAGAGAAATGAAAAGAGGAGAGAGAGAGAGAGCCGCGCGCGTCGAGACGAACGGCGGAGAATGAGAAAATAGAGAAGAAACAAGAATGATGAACGGAGAGTCCGGTAAAGGGACAACGGGGAAAAAAAAGGAGCGGTTAGAAAAAGGCCGAAGTTTATTATGTAGCAAAGCCATCGGTCTTTAAAGATTGAAGAGAAATAAGCGCGCGTCGCGGGAAAAAATTGGAATTGAAATTTTTAGTGCACAGCTAACTCACTCCATCATTCATTACACTGTTAAAATGACGTGGATTTTCTTTCTAAATTTTTCCATCTTTGCTAAAAGTCCTTGATGGCATTTCAGTTATTAAATTGACAGTAAACTCTTATTATAATAATAATTTTTATTCTCAATTGATTTTGCAATACTACAATGGGGCATACATAAGTATACCTAATTATTTGTAGTACGTTCTTTATGTATATAAATAAAGAAGAACACCAGAAAATATAAATCTTCTATACAAAAATGATAGATATAGAAATCTACTAAATTGCGAGTGAGATGGATACAGAAGTTTCATTTTGAATAGAGGGCGTGCAAAGCGCATTTTTCAGTGCTGTATAAAAGAAGTATCGTGGCTCATAGCAGTTGCGGTTGTTAAATATTTAGAAGCATTAATAGTGTGGTCAATCAGACTGAAGATGTAGACCGCAGCAACACGACAGTATTTCCAGGATAAACCAGAAATCGCGGCTTGCTGAGATTACGTTTTTCATGGGTATATGTAGTGGATATTCATGGGTATTTACGTTGAGCATTCCATACTAAAAAACTTTTACGTCATTTTCCACTTATTAAAATAAACAAATAAATAAAATGTCGACTGCTGCATACGAACCCCGCCCAGTGCCAAGTCTATTATTCCACCTTCAATCAACGATTCTTCAACCTACTTTGTGCTCATTTCAAGAGATGAGTTACTAAATTGATTCTGGATGAGCTCCTAACGTTGAACATTAATAAATTACAACTACCGGAGTTCACTGACGAATTAATCCTTTTAAATCCTTTTAAAGTAAAATGTATGCCTGTAATTCATTACTAACAGCTGTTTTATGATAAACTATTCAAGCGCTTAGCACACGCAAATGAAATGGAAAGATTTAAAGATCTCCTTTAAATGCACGGCGCTCAACAACTCTCTTATTATTTTGCTAAACTGCAAAAAAAAAATGCGTAACCCTTGGGAGAAATTCTTTTTGGAATGCCAGAGCCTGGCACGCATACATATTCAAGCGCTGGCAACTTGCGCGCACAACGGTACACGAATTGGACGACACCCACGCGGGTACATTCGTCGCGCTCGCTGTTTAACACGTCGTTAAGTGACTTACGAGCCGGTTACTCCCGGCTCACCTATGAATAGTCATTTATTGTAATTCGGCCTACTTAACGACTACGCGCCCCCCCCCGTCCCTCCCTCGAAGGCGCGCGATGCTATCAACATGTAAGACTTTCTTCGACTTCCTTCACATGTCGATCCTTTATCTCTAGCTCGCGACTGCAGTCGTCCATCTCGCCGTGTAATTCAGGTGCTCGGAGCATTGCGTCCTAAGAAAATTACATGCTCGCATTTCATCCGATTGGAGCAGGAGAAAATCGTTTAGTTTTATCGCTTATTTTAACGTGATTTCCCGTACACTTTGCATTCGATTTGTTCGGTCAACGAAATTCAAAAGGATCACTAAAAATTATATTTATTTATTTATTTATATTAAATGGCCATAGCCCTTTATAAAAAATCTTTTTCAATTTTCTTAAGGGCATATAAAAATTTTTTTAACTAAAATACAGTATTTAATCTATAATAGTTAATACATTATAATAGTAAATGATAATATTATTACTAGCGTTCTATTAACTTAGTTTGTAATGATCTGTAATTTGCAGTGTATCAGCTATTTCTTTGTAGTTTTTAGTTATTAATTCGTTAATCTTAGGCAAATTTCTGTATAATGGGTACTAACCCGTAAATTTATAAAATAAAAATAAAATAAAAATAATATATTAAATTATAATATATTCTTCGGAATAGAATTCAACACTCTTCTCAGTCTATTGACCGTATATTTGTGCATAAAATATTTTAAATTTTACAATTGACTCAATTGTACTGTGTGCAGTTGTAATTTGCAGACAAATTGTTGTAAGAAATTAATGAAAAATATTTTATAATCGATAGTAATTCGCTGGTCTGCTATTTTATTACAAAAAAGTTTTAAAAAAATAAAGAACCGAGTGATCATTAAAATTGATCTGACTGGTAATATGGTAGCGATATCGCTATGCCTATAGATATAAATTTTAATTATACTTTCGGATGAAATATGTCGTTCTAATTACAGTAAATGTATAATTGCAGCCTTGTGAAATCGATAATGACTTTATTACAGATTTGCACAAATGGCTTGGCCACAATCGATGTCAAAACCATTTATCATCAGCGCCATTCTAATGACGCGTCGGCATAGCTATATAGGAGATCAATCTTGCATTTCTAAAGTACACTCACGTCGAAGGCGAAAGAATCCAACCAAAAATGTCGTTCTTATTAAGGCGGTAACAAGCCCTTGCAGCGAGTTTCTAATTGTTTAATTAAATCAAGAAAATTACTCGTAGCGAAGAGTCTCTTACCTCTTCCTCATTCCTCACGACTCTTAAGGGGCACGCTTCATTTAAAGTTCTACTCTTTTTCATTTTCAATTATAATGACACTCTGCATTTCTTTCTTTTCCGCTACTTGTCATCCTCTTCTTTTAAAGTGGTGTGGTGTATAGTTCATATATGTGTAACGAGTCATATCTTTTCAACGTGTTCTTCTTATATGTTCCTTTTTCCATTCACTTGATTTGAAAATCTTTTTGTACGTATTTATTTAAACAAACACATGAATAAGTAATGAGGAATGCATGTTTAATATGATTGATTGCGAAATTTCGTAATTCAGATATTGAACATTGTCAGGATGAAACAGAAACTGCAGGAATGGTTTTTATCTAAATTATTGATGAGAATTTCAATGCATAGTCCATGGATATTTAATTATTATTTTAGGAGGAACGCGACCACAGACTGGTTTCACGGATAAAAATGACCGTACTCAATGTTTAATTTATATGGAATTTATGTGGAATCCGTCAGGAATCCACGTGGGATCGATGTAGAATCCTTGTGGGACCTACGACGAATCCGTCAAGAATCCATGAGTGATCCTTATGGAATCCAAATATAGAAGGCACGTGAGG
This sequence comes from Sycophila texana, assembly GCA_035582955.1. Taxonomy (NCBI): domain Eukaryota; kingdom Metazoa; phylum Arthropoda; class Insecta; order Hymenoptera; family Eurytomidae; genus Sycophila; species Sycophila texana. Next base: position 1,268 of record JAWWEN010010392.1, on the reverse strand, counting down.
CTTTTATAACGGAATCTACTCAAGATTCATATAAAACTCAAACAGGATTCATATATTTGTTCCATAAAGAATCTACGCGGACTTTTCTACTTGTTGCAGTTTTTGATTTCTCATCAGCAGAAAAAAAGCTAAATCACGATCACGTCATAAAGATACAGGATAAACGTTTATCATCTAAGTATCGAATCGATTCCAGCTTTTCGTGCAAAGCAAGGTAAAGTCTCGAGCTTTTACGTATCTTCAAGATAACGTACGCCTCCATTGTAAGGCACTCCCGAGGGGTAGTATAAGCGCGGGGCAGTTTTAACTCCTCAAATGCTCGTGCGCCTGTACGTTCCGTAGCGGGCGTTGCTACCGCAGCCTTTTGCCGGTCGGATTGGCAGGACAGTGGACGACATTCAACGGCAACGGCATATAATAGAAGGAGGAACAAGGAAAGGAGAGAATCGGAGCGAGACTGACATTCCCCCCGCATTCATGCCAATAACCAAGGGTCCTTCGCGAGCCCAAGATAAAGATCCGCGGGGATAGAGGAGAGAAAAGAGGAGAATTGTTGCTGGGAAAAGGTGCAAAAAGGTGTTCCATTATCGCAAAGATGAGTATTAGAAAAGTTAAGCGTCTTTTTTTTACAGTTAATTTTTTTTTATTAGTAAAATATTCTATCAATAAAATATCACTGCACCACATTTAGCATTATTAGAATAATATTCACGAAGTCGGGGAAAAAGATGAATTTATTATTAAAATGTACGATGAAAAATTATTTCAAGGAATTTTCTCTACTTTACACTCGGATTCCTTATACATAATTCAAACGAGTGAAAAAGAAATTGTTTTCATTTTACGAAAATAACATAACGAGAAAGGCAACAGAGCCACGATTAGATTCGTACATAGAACGGGAATACCAAGCTCGTTATCGTTTTCATACATCTCCTTTATCTTATCTACTTGCAGGATCGATTTACCTCGGCTACTGTTGTCCATGTCAACCTGTAAACTTAATGTCAGTAATTTTCTCCTTTTTCTGTGTGTCTCATTTTCGCTGCGAGTGCATACTTGTGCTTTTACTTTTTCCTTATCCGCGCCTCCTGATAAGCCGTTAGGCTTATATAAGTAAACTTATTCCTTTCTTTATTGTTTTATTGTTGAGCTTTTACAGTGAATTCTATTGCTTCCTCCCAGAGGAAGATGAGCCTGAAACTAGCCGCCACCGAGGTAGCAGCGGCCAGTGGTTCTCATGATCGATAATCAATCTCGATTTACTT
>JAWWEN010010361.1:0-24514 GCA_035582955.1 Sycophila texana | reverse complement strand
AAATTAAAAAAAGAAAAAATACGTGTCGATTATTTTTTGATATTCTAACTGACACAGTTCATGAAATTTGATTTTTTATTTTGTTCTTCCCAATTACACGGAAAAAAAGTTCAGGGACAGACTTGACAAATAAAAGACTATATAACTATATACTTTCTAGTAAAATTTTTGATTTCTCGAGCTTGTCTTCACTGTACGAGTGTACCGCGATGTTGGACAAGCTCTTGGTATTACTGTTTTTTTTACTGTTAAATTAAATTACACGGAGAGAAAAGTTCAGGGACAGACTTGACAAATAAAAGATTATACTATATACTTTCTAGTAAAATTTTTGATTTCTCGAGCCTGTCCCTGCGTTACAAAACAGTTACACAGCAATTTTTTCTATAGAACTTTTGTCTCTGTATAAAAAAGTTTAATTTTTCACTTTAGTGTATTTAAATCATGCAGAATTTTTTACCTGGCTATAATAATGTAAAGCTTTTATTCGAAAAAGAAATCGATTCTCTTAGTTTGTTTAGATTTTAAGGAAAGATATTTTATTATCTTTTCAAATTCTGCTAAACAAATTATCTCGTACAGTTCGAACTGTGCATTTTCGTCGACTGCAACAGCACGAATTCATCTTTATCGGTACACTAGTAAACGTAGACTCTATACTATTATCCATATTACTATCGACCAGAGCGGCTTCTAATTATTAATACATTCGTGGAAAAAAAAGCAGTAGCAAACTATTACCTTCGTTTTGATGGTTTACAACTTAGACATTCATTTCAAAGAACAATAATTTAAGTACCTGTTTTAAAATATTTCAATTTTTCAAGGAACGATTTGAAAAATTAAAAAATATCTACGTTCGTCGATGTGTTTACTTTATTTTTGTATTCCATAGTGTATACTATTGATTTATTGTACAATTATTTATCGGAATATTCCATTTCTTTTACAAAAAAAAAATACAAGCAGTATTCGTCAGAGATTCTTATACAAAACGACTTGATTAAAAAAAAAAAATGTAATAACAATGTATTTTGCTACTATTCCACATTGCACTATATCGCGCACTCATCATTACCAAAGTGCTTTGAGCAAACGTTTACGACCTTCGAGGATCGATATAATATTGTACTTGACAAGCAGTCGATTTGAAAAAGGTCTGTGCCGATCTCTTTACTGCAAGTCTTACCTTCCATTGAGGTTGATAGCCTTTCCCTTTAGAAAAAGAATTAAAGTTGCCTTTAGATACTTTTCTATATGTAAAAAGTAACAAATCATTCCCAACACGGAAGCCGTAGGGTATAGCGAACGGCAATGACCTTTTTTTTCAAGTCGGCTAAAAGCAAGAATCGATTGCGCGGGTCTTAGTTTAATAAGCTTTCTGCTCTTTTATACATTAAGATTGAAATCCCAAATGGCATTTATTGTGATGAACTTGAATATTTAGAGAATTATAAACTGACTCTGTTTTAATGCAGAGGTTCCTATATGAGTTCCAAACGCGACGAGGAGGCTGTAGTTATCACGAAACAATATTAGTTAATATTTAATCACGAGCTGAATCAAATGGTTTTTATCGTAGCATATTTATATTCGTTAATTATAGTTTTTTATAACTGAAAGATTGAAGAATTTTCGTAAATTAAAATTGATCCTTCTTTTCAAAGTAGATAAAGTATAATACTGATTCGAAAGTGGGCAAAAAAAATCAATAACTTCTTTCGTTTAATTATTTTCGATGAAAAAAAAGAACAAAATTCAAATTATTTTTCATATTATATATATAATCTCTATTTATTGCATTGTCCACCAAAGCTGATTCTAGTCAAATATGCCTCCTCAAACATTTGTGTTCGTCTCGAATCCTTCCGTTTACTCGAAATCAAAGAAAGCGTAACCGAAACCAGTGCGATCACAAACTCCGATTGTCCATTAGTCGCAGTTTCGTCACATCAAACGTCCAAAATGCTTCCTCGCACCAATTCATGAATAAAGAAACCGTCATTTACCCAATAATATCACTCGTTCGAAGGAACACGACGACAAAACCGCCGACGGTGTCCGAGCCTTCTAGGCTATTTGAAAATGCATTTTATCCAATTGTACACGATATAAGCACAAAAAAAACAAAGAAAACAGTGATGAATCAAATGATGACTTCAGTTTATGATGATTATTGAAAAAAAAGGCGAAGGAAAAATTAATCGCTATTGATATATAAACATAAATGAAACACGTAGTGTATAGTTTGAATGCGAGTGATCAATATGACGAAAGCCTAAAGAGTTCAATCGGAAATACAAAGAAAAGCAAGATGGTTACGTATATATGATATACATAGAAAGTGTAAAGCCTCCAGGGGCACTGATGATTCTCAATTAAATACCAAGAAACCCGCATGTACAGTATTATTATTTAATAATTTATTCTCGTAACACGTAAGTTACATAAGATATACACACTCAGAGACAATATAAGACACGAGATCGAGAACTTCAGGTGTAAAGTTACAGATTGCGTATCTGACAGACAGGATGTATATGTAAAGAGATTCAAATATTCTACATAACAAAAAAGATTGAAGTATTCAAGTACCTTCGTTGTTTCCAGCTAGAATCTTTGTTCCCTTTACGAAAATAAATGAGTGATTTTTTTCATTACACACCGCTGCGTCTTTTTTTTCTAATCCTTCCTTTACATAATTATCTAGCTATACGTCTATTACTATAATTACTTGATAAAAAAAATTCTTTTTATTTTCTTATGATTTGGTTTTATTAAAAAACATAAAAAGATCACAACTTTTTCAATAAAATTGAAAAAATAATCACTTCGAGTACTTATATTTAATTTGTCTTAAAGTATACAATTTCTGGATAGAATACATTATTCATCCTCTAAATTGTCTGAATGCAAAGTAAGCATCAGCTCCGTAAACAATACCAACTGCTCCACTTAGGAACTGAAAGTCAAATATCCAAAATAAATTTTAATTTAAAAAATTTTATTTTATCAGTATAGTTAATTTTAACATACGTAAGCTGCTGTCATAGCGGGATAGACGTCAAATCCCGGCGTAATAGCATAAAGTGGCCAAAGAAACATTTTCGTTGCAAATCCCAGGCATGAAGCGGAGCTCATGCAGAAGAAACAAGCGATGGTGTTAAACATAATCTCCTGAAAAATCCATCACTATCATGTTAGAAATAAAATGATAGACAAATTATTATTTTTTTAATAATATATTTTTTTTCAATCTACGTTAATTGTGAAATTGTACTTACAAAATACGAAGATCGCACTAACTTGTATGATTTTTCAGAAAAGACGTAGGAAATTAAGAGTACGACAGAATTGAGAAAACACGCCGACGAAGTCGTTAGTGCTCCTTCGAAAGCAGTACCAATTTGAGCGTGATACAAAAGACCATAATTAATGAGTAGTCCTTGAATCGTAAAATTGAGTACCTTAACAAAATACGTATTAAATTTTAATTAAAAATTGAAGCATTTTTTATAATATTTAAAAAAATAATATTTGCATTAGATACACTCACTGCCTCGACGACTTTGATCATTCCTGGTAATGTTTTAAGAAACTCAACATGAATACAAGTGCAACAACGAAGACAGCAACATCCAACCCCTCCGGCACCGTGAGTTCGTTCCGGTGCTGTTTTAACTAGAGGTGCACCTTTTTTCGTCATTTTCGTGTATTTTACTCAATAAAAACAAAAATTCAACACACGAACTTTTCAAATTATAAAAATATCTAATATTGAAAATGAACTTAACGCTTTCATAAAAATAATTACGAATTTAAGCGAAACTTTTGCCTTAAAAAATGAAAGCCGAAATGTCAACGATTTTCATCTAAATACCACTGGAGATCTGTTTCCTTAAAGAGTACATATTAAACTGACTAAATGAGATCTGGAAGAGCAATACCAGCGCGCCTTCTTGCACCCCCCGCATCGTTTGAAAGTAGTGCGCGGCAAGAGTCGCGTGTATTTTAAGCTCTGCACCCCAAGTGCTTTTTTAATCATTCTATTTTTAATTAATTTGAAAAAATTAATTTTTTAAGTTTACAAAGTAATAAATAATTTATTTAGTGAATACTTATCTATTTTATAAACGTATCGTAATTCAAATAAATAAAGCGGAGTTTATTATTATATTGAATAATCATTTTAATTCAGCAATACCTAATCGAGAGAATATTTAAAAAAAATTTTAATATACAAATGGAAATATAGTTCTGCTTTAAATTTTTTGCTTAAAGCATTAGAAATATATAATGATCCTGTATATGCATAAACAAAAATAGCGTGAACATTGTGATTGCATGTACGTAGCAGATTCATTTTTATTTCATTTTTTTTTTTTTATGCTCATTGTTTCGAAGATGTCTAACTCGAAAGAAGCAGTGCAATTGAAAAATGAAAAAACTTGCGAGGAGGGCCGTTATCTCCCAATGTTCCCGATCCCAAACAACGGCCTAATTTCAAGCGAGGATTTCTTGGCAGCTTTAAAAGGACTTACGAATGCTCTCGGTACGTTAGCGTAATTAAAATTTCTTGTTAACCTCAATTTACTTTCTGATGCTTACAATTAGAACGTTTAATTAGATCTTATCATATGCACTGATTAAGCGTCTATATATTAGTACTTCGCAAACGCAGATAATTGCAGTTTTTTATTCTATAGTAAAAATGTTACACCTAATTTTAATCCCAACTTGATCCATCTTAAATTAAGTTGAATGAAGTTAAAATTCCGTTGTAATAGAAGCTGATTAAGGTGAAATATGTACATTTTACGATGTCAATTACGTTTCAGATTACTTTGGAAAAATTTTCATAGCGATTAAATACGATTTACAAAAGACTCTTGAGGTAAGCTACCAGGTTTTGGGTAGAGAAAAAAATTGCATTAAAAAAAAAGGGCGAAATCTAATTTATTACCTGCTTTTAGAAATTAACAAAATTATATGAATCGGATAGAGAAAGTAATTCGACGATAGACAAAATGTTGCTCAAAGACAGGCAGTCGAAAACTCCAATTATGTTCAGTACCTTAACTGGGTTAAGGAGGTAAACACACACCTTATCTCTTTAAAAAAAAACTTTTTAAGGTAATCCTAAGGGTTATCTCAAACATCCAAATTTCCTTTGAAAAATGCATGCTGATTTATTTGAACAAGGTACGAGAATAAAAATAAAAAAATCGATTTCAGAAACTTGCACATGATCCAATTGTTTTTCGAATTGATCGTAAGCCATTACTCGACTGGCAATGGCTCAGACGACATAGTAGCCCCTTTAAATAAATCGTACTCATACACATTGGAATCGTATCATGAGTGCATGTCACAACAGCTGTTTGGAGTATGTCACAATTATAATGTTTAATTATAGATTCCATAGCCTCCTTAAACTTTCTGTTTAATTACTTTTTAATTAAGCGATTTTTTTTTTCACTTTCAGCTCCTCTGTCGCGCACCACCCACTCGGTCGGAAATTTTAAAGAACATCGCAAACGGCAGTGACGTAACAGAAGATGTCGTAATAAATTGCATGGATAAATGTTCAAGAAGATTGAAAGAAAATATTAAAGTGCTTGAATTCATTGACGAAGAATACGACAGTAATTAGTAAAAATCATTATAATAACGATTTAAGAACGTACAAATACTGAATTTGTGTAGTCAACGAATATATTTTTTTTCTTTCGATTCTTTGAAGAATCTTACATCTAACAGTTTAATTATTTCATTTGGCGTATATTATTTACACTTTTTACAATAAACCATTAATTATTAATTTACAAAAGTGGCTATTTTATTTTATCCTCGATTCCGTACATTTGTGCCATGTAAAATCTTTTAGCATGATGATCAGCCGATTTTTTCAGGACAACTGTTCCCGTAATAATTTCGATCACCAGCAATACCAATGCTATTCCGTTGAATATCCTTTCGTTTAAGTGCTTAGATGAATGACGATCGAAGACAAGAAACATCTCAAGTGGAAATTGGAGCAAAGTAGATATGAGCCAAAAACTAGCCAATTCAGGAATCTAAAATTTGTGTAGAAAAAGTAAAATTTATTATTATAAAATATCCGAGTTTAAGCAATTTTATTTTAATAATTAAATATTTTAATAATTAAACTTCAAAACGAGTAAAAAAACATGGACTGCAAAGGGTTTTACAATTTATTTAAGGATTATTTAAAGAGTAATAAGTTATTAATTAAAAAATATTTCTTCAACTAAAATATCACTTTTTCTAAAAAATAAAATTTTTCAATAATTCTTTTTATAAACCGCAACGATGTAAACAGTTTCAAAGTAAGTATCTTATCTCTATGGAATACTACGTTCGTGGTTTTATCCCCACTGGCTGGAATCTGTCGAGTCACATTATATATTCACACGAATAGCAACAAACTTCATTCGATTGCGGCAGTTTAGTGCTCAAAAACAAACAATAAGCAAGTAATTTCATAAAAACGTCTGTTAAAATCAATTTATACGTACTTTTTCGGCGAGATTGCCGAGATATCCCAAGTACAGCCTTGTGCACTCCAGGCCAACGACGGTAAAAAATACCGCTACCGACACAATTTTGTAAACTTCGGACAAATCATAGTACTGCAACAGAACAGGTAATTTAAATAATCCACTAAAATACACTTTTATTGCGAACATCCCCGCTTTTAATTAGCCATGCGTTGGGAAAAAGTCCAAACAAGGTGTTTACGGGTGCGACGATAAGATAACGATCGCAAATGAGTTAAGAGAAATTGTTCTCACCTTTGCGTCCAAGTTGTATATGAGAACAAGTAGCCACACCGGGAAGTAATGAACGTTCAAATAAAGAGCGATTTGAAGTGGTAAATTCGATTTTATTCTATTTCCTGCGAGAGACAATAAAATATGTATTTGACAATTTATTTTTTCAAAGTTCAATTTTTTTTTTAAGTGGAAACTAAGTACTCAATAATCAAAAATCAGAAAGCTGTGAAAGCTATAATTAAGTTAAGGAAATAAAGAAAACTGTGCCAACCAATTGTTAAACGGAAGATTTTGGTAAATTCGACTTTATTTTATTCCCTGCAAGAGACAATTATAATAGCTATATTTAATAATTTAATCTTTCAAAGTTCAATTTTTTTTTTAAAGTAGAAAATATATAATCAGAAAGCTGTGAGAGCTAATAATAAGTTAAGTTAAAGCTGAATAAGCTTGACTGGTCTAAATAAAGCTTAAATAAAAAAAAAGTTAAGTTAAGAAGAAGAAAACTGTGCAAATCAATTGTTAAACGAAAGATCTTGAATCCTTTTAATTGACACAAATCGCTTAATAAGTAAATTCTTGACTACAACACAAAAATTAATTGTTGCTTCGACGCACCTACGTCGTAAAATTCCTTCTTCCTATCGTGACACGCTAAGCCGGGAAAGATACGATCCGAAGCGTTTATGACCGACGACTTCCACAGCATCATATACTGTCAGAAGATATTCAAAGAGATTGAAATTACAATTAGTAGTAGAACTTTCAGTCGCTGCACTGAAGGCGATTTTTACTCCATCGCTATGACGCTATTCATTGTTGTGTTTTTTTTACCGTCGCTGGGGGAGCGGAGCATCTGAAACGCAGCTGCCGCCACCTACGCTCTTGTTGAGAAATAACGTGAAAATGCATTTTAAAAAATTATAATTCAAATAGATTAATTCAATTGCATTTTAAAAAATTAATTCAATTGCATTTTAAAAAATTAATTCAAATAGATTAATTTAATTGCATTTTAAAAAATTAATTCAAATAGATTAATTCAATTGCATTTATTTGTTTCTCGTAGAATTAAATAACGGCAAAGAACAAAAATTTTAGAAAATATTTCACATGCTATAAATAAAAAAAATAACTGAGATTATTTTTTTTATTTAATATACAATATTTACACTATCATTATAAAAAAGGTCTAACCATTGTTATTAATCAAGTGCAAGTTTTGATCGAATTTTACTCATCAGCACATCCGTTCTCTCTTCAGAAGGAGTTTCACGCCACGTTTGTTCATTTATAGTAATTACATTAAAAGACAGAGCTTCTAATGTTTCTATTGTACAAGAATGTATAGAATACATTTGTTGTGTATTTCTAGAGTACCAGTGATTCGGTGTGACTAATATTAATGCTCTGGAACATATTCGTTAATTGATAATTAATATTTGAGTAAAAGGAAATTAAACAAAAATCAAATATTTTTAAGATTCTACGTACATTTGGCTTCCTGGGGGGACATTCAAATCTTCTACATATTCTATATTATCTCCTACATTAATGTTAGCATTTATTGCAATTGGAGAACCATCTTCACTGAATGCTACTGCATGATCTGAAAATGCAAACAAGAAATTATAATTTAATTCAGTATTGTTTGTGAAAGATTAACTATCAAAATTACAATTATTAAGGTACCTATAAAATGAAATAACTTTGATGAAAGATTCGATTTGACATACACTGAACCACCCATTCCTTCCTCAAGATAGTACAAAATTCTATTACTTGTTTTTCTATGTAGGTGTGCTTGACAGTGCAAGTTTTTTAATGCTGTTAGTTGTGATTCTGAAGGCATTGGTCCATTGTAAGTTGGATTGACTTTTAATTTTTGATAAATTTTACAAAATGTCCAGTGGAAAAAGTTTCCCATTTCGTAATAATTATGTTTATCATCAAACACTTTACTCAGTAATTCAATAGGATAACAATCTAAATTGATTAAATTTAAGACAAAGACACAAAGATTTTCAAAACTGCAATTTAACAGTGCCTTATCATTTAACATATTGTCTTTTATATCATCAAAAAATATAGTTTTATGTTTAATTGCTGCTAAACCAGTTATTAAATTCATTAACTTGAAAAATTCTTTATCGATTATTTCGCTGCTTAGATTTCTCCTTTCAAAATATGCAGCACATGTATAATTCAATAATTCTACACTTACAAATCTTATATAACCAAGACTCTTAATAACACTTAGTGCAGATTCCAAACCACAATCATCAGCTACTAGTTTTTTGACAAATGTCTCACAAAGCCTGGCATTGTAAAATAAGCTCTGCCTAAAAATAAAAATAAAAATGTAATTCCATGATTATTAGGAATTAAAAGTTATTTTAAATGTATGCACTCACCTATCAACTCGACATTTATCAGCAATTAAAAATAGTAGGAACGTAATTTGATTGATACTAAGTTTATCAACATTTTCTATTAAAACATTTTGAATTTTTTCTAGAACGTTCAACCAACATTTTGGATAATGTTTCATCAAAATAAGTGAGTGAAGTATAGTAGTAGCAAATTTTGCTGGTATTTCTTTTTTATAATCATTTAATCCATTGATAAATAAATTTAATAATTTAATATCATGTAAATTATAAGCAGTGAAATACAGGGCACTATCAAGGTCCTCGATATTATCGGAATTAAAGTCTGTTGCCACTTGAATGATAAATCTTTGTTTTAAATTCTTACACAATTCTTTTGTTAACGATTCAGGTATTCCTTTAAGTAGTGGAGCTATGTTTTTAAAATCCTGAAGGCTCAGTTTATGAATATAGTTATTAATATGATTACAAAGAGATTGTACAACTTCATTTGATTCTTTAGTATTCATTTTACAAAAATAATCTAAAAGAAGTATAGACTCTGATACGTTCAATTTGTTTACATTCGAATCTATCATTAAACACATTTCTGCAACTTTTGTTGCATATTCCTGATTAGATAATTTTGCAGATAATTTGGCTAATTTGCGAAATTTTGTCATAGCAAGAACTAAGTGTGATCCATTAATTAATTCTTTGTTATTCTCCAAATTAACTAAAATGTTTGATAAAGACGAAGTTCTTATTTGCATTGCTACCTTATCTTCATTGGTATTCTCATCTGCGAATGACATAAAGAAAAGATAGGTTAAATATCATTAACAAACATTACATACTCTGTCAAAATAAAACTTGAATACTTACATGCAATGGTTTTGGCATGCTGCATGTGATGTGTACAAAGAAAATGCTTAAAAATGGATGATTTATTAACGAAAGGAGGTGCGACAAAAAATTTTCTTAGAGACATTATATTGCATTAAGAAAAATTGTTTGTTGTAAGTCTAAAAAAGAAAATTTAACTTAAGACATTTAAACATTATTGTCACCCCATTTTTAGTTAGTACAGTAAGCATTGCAAGCAAAATTACAACCACAATTTCTAATTATTACAATAAAAGTACTTATAGGTTAGATCACTAGTTGAAAATTACCACGCGTATGGACGTGCACGATGCAGACGACGTGAATGTCGATAAGCAGGGAACATACACGCTATCACATGCTGGAAACTTTAATACGAAAAATAAACTAATTTTGTGATATGTTTTGTCACTAGGCGGCGGTATTGTTACCAAATAAAACGCGGCAAAATATTTATAATTCGAATTACTGCAAATATTTCTTTTAAAGAAAATTTATATTTGTTTTTTATTTTTATTAAACAAACAAACGTCAACTGCAATAAAATAATTTTATTAAAAAGTTTTCCGATAACTATTGCAATAAACATTTTAACTCAATGCACAATAATAGTTCAACAAAAAAAAAATATTGTAGTAACACAATAACATAATTTTAATAATAATCAAAGTAAATTTATTCTAATTCTAATAGTAATGCATACGTCACCTAATGCAAAATTGTTTTCGTACAAATCTGCCATTCCCCTCAACATGAAATTATTTTTGTTAAGCCGTTTTTCTGCATGCATGCAATATTTTTAAATTACAATAAATTATAGCTTTCTTTCTCTCTAACAATGAATACACGGACAGAAAAGATCTATTAAAAATTTCAATATTCGCAGACATATTGGAGCAATTACAATAATTTCTTGTAAAAGTTATAAGAGAAGTGCAGCAAAATTTGTTAAATTAAATTATAATGCATTTTAAAAGAAGCTATTGTCACTTTTCCAAAAATTCATTCTGCAAGGATAATAAAATTGACCATTGCAATTTTTAGTAGAGTATTTTTCTCCGTATATATAACGAAGATCTTTGAATGAAAAATATTTTATTGTTGTTCCTAAATCAGTCGTAATGCCAAAATAGACCCGCGTGACGTCTTATTGGGCAATGTTAACGCCACATTAAGGAGGGTATATTTTTAATCGGATGTCAATCACAAATAGATCATGGCTCGATCTTGACCCGATCCATCTTCGACTACTCAGAACTATTAATTAATGCGGCCAGGGAGCTCATGAAACATCTTTGTAAAAAATGTATATTGTAGGAATTATAGAAAAATATTATCTATAATAAATGAGCATTATTACCCTTACAGAACAAAAACTATTATCAAATGGAAAAATTTGTAATAATAACGTAAAACTTATAATAGTAGTAGTAGTAGTAGTAGTAGTTCTTTATTTCCATGTATAGATTTACGTAAAACTTGTATATAAAACTTGTAGCTTGAGTTAGAAAAAAAAAGTACATTTCGATACCAGTGCAATAAACCTGATTTTCGGCTCACGTGAAATTATTTCCGGTTTAAATTCTATTAATACAAAGTATCATCAGTAATTTCACGTATGATTGAAAGCATACGAATAACGTAAGAAAGAATGTGGGACCTCATTAGCCAAAAACTCGACGTGACCGAGTCTTAGCCAATTTATTATTCATTCGGTGCCATTGAGAAAAGCGCGCATCGATATCGATCTGCGCAGGCGTCGCTTGCCGATTAGCCGCGGACCGTTCGACTTTTGATGGGCCGATCAGTCGCCCGCGATTATTCGCGGCAACTAATTACTATCCTCCCCTATATTCCCCAAGTACCCTGATTTATGAACCCTTCTTTGTAGCTTTATTCTCCCATTTAGTTTGCCTTCCCTCGAGTATGCCGCAGTGAATACCGATTTTTTGGAGAACTTTCTTTTGGTAGAAATTATGTTATAACATTAAGTTAAGTGAAGTTTATTTTAGCCGGAGAATAATTTACTAAATACTGTTTTCGTTCTTTTATTGTGTGAGGATTCCCTGTTTTAGTGAATAAAGTAAGTACAAATTATGTCATTCAAAATCGCAAGAATATTACATCCAAATTGAAATATGTGCTCTATATATGCACATACTATGAATAATTTTTCAAGCACCAATCTAATAACTTAATGAATTGTTTATCGAAAGATTTTTCTTATTCGATCTCAGGAGAAAAAAGAAAACATGAAACTTTTTATTTGCTTAATATTAAAACGATTTTCGCATTCAAATTCGCGTTAAATAAAAATGATCATTTAATTTAATAAGTAAATAATTAATAAAATTGTTGTTGTTTTGTGAAAAGTAACTATGTCGGAAGCGGCGGCCGCAGCTGCAGCCGCAGAGCAAACGAGATTAAAGGAGGTAAATTGTAGCACATTTTATTGCAAAATTTCATTGCAAATGTAAACATGCTATAGTTTAAAAAATTTTTGCTAACATCCAAATTGTTTTTTATAGATTGATAAAGTCTTAGATCTATACAAACGCTTGAGTAAAAATCCAGTTCTGCTGTCTGCCAGAATTATTTCTATAGCTCGAAATGGAATTTCCGTGCAAACTGTGTGGGCACAAAAGAATTTGGAAAGAAATATAAAGCAAAAGTTCACTCAAGATTTCAGTTTAGATGCGGATTTGCAACCTCTCGTAGAAAGTTTCCCAGTAGACGTGACCACTGAGTTAGTATCTGATCCTTTTTTATTGAGAAATAATTGCTCTACTTGAAAATTAAAGCCGTAATTTCTTTTTATAACACTAGACTTTTAACAACATCGTCAGAAAATGAAAAACTGAAAGCCATTTTGAGGGAAGTACCTATTGACGGGAAGACAAAGCATTTTATAGAAATCTGGGACAGACAACATCGCGTTAAAAACTATGATTTATCCGCTTATGATGCCCACGGAGAAATATATACCGACAGTAAGGAAAATTGCATTGATTATTTTACTAAATTCGACAAATATCAAATTTTGCCAATAAATATAATTACAATTTATTTTTTATTTTTACCCAGATATGTTCAGTTCATTTCAATTTTCGCCCGATAATACCAAATTGATGTACATAGCTGAGAAAAAGTTGCGAAAGACGGAACCATTTTATAAACAAAAGCCTAAATTTAAACCACCGCAACCAGAGGATGAAGAGCCACCTTCGAAGGTGAGAATTTAATATTTTTTGTCTAATTTAATTATGCAGAAAAAGTTGTCATCAGTTATTTACAAAAATAAATAAAATAGTTTCTTGTAAATAACTGATGATCATTAAGTTTATCGACAGGCAACACTTTTACTATAAAAATTTCATATGCGTCCTCGAAAAGTATTTTCATTTAAGTTTCACTATTAATAAAACAATTGATAATTGCTCAATTATAATTACCATTTATACCGATTTCACCATTAGAATTATTTTTCTAAGCGAATATAAATTTAATTTCCTGTTATTAGGGTACTGAGTACAATTTTAAACCTGATTGGGGTGAACAATTAGAAGGAAGGCATCGATCTGTTATTGTAATTTTAAATCTTGAAGAAGATACCTTCTTCCCATTGCCGTTTATTCCAGAGGACTACTTTCCAGCAGAAACTATCTGGACGCCGAATGGCGAATGCATAGTAGGTGTGGCATACAAACTTTATCCCAGATATTTGGGAAGATACGGATGCAGTAACAGGGAATCATACATTTTCCTTTTAAAAGGAACTGAATTTCGTAAGTTTTTTATCATTCGCGTTTGTTAGAATAATTAAAACTAGTAAACAATTACAAGATTTTTTTTTCGTTCGTAGGAAAACTGACACCACAGGGTCAAGCCTGTAAGACTCCACAATTCAGTCCTAATGGACAACATCTTATCTGGCTTGAGCGAGATATTGGCAAACCTCACCACAATGTGCAAAGGCTAATGCGCATTAAGTGGGATGTTGTTGAAACGGTAAAAATAGCTTTCACCTTTCAATAAATTAAAATTTTCTATAGTTATATTAATGAGTTATTAAGAAAAAAATAATATTTACGATTTCACTTTTTTTTTTACAGCCGGACATGGTGGTCGATTTGGTAAAAACCAATATAACCATTTCTAACGACAAGAAATTTTACGGTTTTTACGGCCAAACGATTCCAAAACGTTGTTGGAGTAATGATTCAAAGTATCTGTTTCTGAGCACGCCACAAAGGTCTAATATTAAATCTTACGTTGTTAATTTAGGTAAAAGATCCATGACGTTTTTTATTATTTAATATAAAACTTGTTAAAAACACAAATGTACTGTTTTGAATTAATTTACAGAAACAAAAGCAGTCACTGAAATAGATAATCCTGACGGAACTAGTTTAAACATTTTAGATGTTAGAAAAAATCGTGTAGTATTCACAAGATTTTCCAACATTCAACCGCCTCAATTAGTAGTTGGAAAATTCGATCCAACTTCAGAGAATATTGGCAACCTCCAATTATACAATTGTACCAGTCCATTGGATATTCCCAATGGAGAAAATCTTATTTACGAACATACTGAATTCGCGTACAAAACTAATGAACCCGTCAGTAAGTAGAAATTAATTTTAAATATAACGTTTATGTACATAAAGTGGAAAAGCAACATTATAAATCACTACCCTCGTAAAACCATTCATCAACCTTAGAATCGATATTATTAATTTTTTAATAAAATTAATTTTTTCTGCAGCGGAGTTTAACTTCACGTACATTGGAGTAAAAACGGCTCCAGAACAATCAATGCCTTTATTAGTAGTACCTCACGGAGGACCCCATTATTCATTTTGCAATCAGTTTAACATGGACCACGCAGTTTTTGCACTTTTAGGTATTACGAATTATCGTAATTATATAAATAAAGTTTGAGTTCTTTATCTTTTTTAACGCATTATTTCTTCTTAAGGTTTCACAATTTTACAAATTAACTTCCGTGGTTCGACCGGTATGGGCGCAGACAACATTGAATTTTTGAGTGGAAGGATCGGCGAAACTGATGTTCTTGATTGCGTAACTGCAATAAACCTTGCCCTTAATAAATATCCTCACATCGATCCAAAAAAAGTCACTTTGTACGGCTTGTGCCATGGTGCCTTCTTATGTGCTCACCTCAGTGGACAACACGCTGTAAGTTCTCTTCTAAAATCTGAACTTATGACAGTCCACATTAGCTCATTACGTAAATTTAATTATTAAACAATCTTAGAAAATACAACTAATCTAAAAAAAAAATATAAATGTACTTCCAGAATATGTTTAGAGCATGTATTATGAGAGCCCCGATCATTGATCTACCATCAATGTATACTACAACAGATATTCCAGATTGGTAGGTGGATTAATATTCAATTATCTATTAGCACAGCATTGAACAAGATTTAAAACGCATTTTAATTAGGTGCCCCGCCAATACTGGCTGCCAGTTCCTTGAGTCTCTTCCACCTGCAACATCAGAGACTAAATACACTGAAATAGTTCTGAAAATGTTCGATCGTTCGCCGGTGAGGCACGCGGATAAAGTCAAAGCCCCAACGCTGATCGTCGTTGGTACTAAAGACTTAAGAAGTCCTCCCTCTCAGGGTAAACTTTGGTACAACCGATTACTAGCAAACAATGTCACAGCCAAGTGAGCTTAAATTAATTTCTCAGTTTTTTACAAAAGAAAAAGGACTTTTTTTAATCGTGCAATTAAATATGCATTTTTTTTTAAATTTAAAATAGGTTGCTGGTATACGAAGATAATCATATGCTAGCCAGGGATGTAGTAGAAATTGACTTTGTCATTAATGCTGCCCTTTGGTTACTGGAACACATATCAGATAAACCACTACAAGATCCGAAACCAGCAGTTGTAGCGGAAGAGGTACCGAAGGAAGGAGCTAAACCGAAAGAGTAAACATGGTTGGAGACAAAGATCTAAGACTATCAAGACTTCATCTGCATCCCAGCGCTAAGAAATATCTAACGATAAATAAAAAAAAAGTCAAAATAACTGAAAAATTTAAAAAAAATCCATGTATCATTCTTCTCCATACATATCTATGTACTGATATTTTAAATATATACGTATATATAAATAAATTATTTTAAATTGTAAGAAACTGTTCTGCAATTAAGTTGTAAAAATAGCAACGATCTTATTTATTTTATTGTAGGTCTTTTATGTGATTTAAAGAACCTTTTATGCGTGAAATAATGTATTTAGTAAATATCGATAAATTAAATTGCTGATCTGTAGCATAAAGACACAAAGCCCCAAAATTACAATTTATTTTGAAATTAGCTAATAATTTATTAAATACTTAATTTGCCAGTTCAGTAATTGCAAAACTACCTTTTAAAAGTAGCAATAACTTTACTAAACGGACTAATAAGTTATAGCAGTAATCCATCCTTGTTGCTGATACATTTTTTTACTTTCTAGTTTTCCTAAGACCAAAAATAATTGTGGACTATTTACCTGCTTGATGATTCTTATCAACTACGTAAAAGCTTGATAATATTAACCAGTTCATTTCTGCAAATTATTCATAGACTATGGCGTCATCTCAGGTAATTTATGATAATCACGAGTTTACTATTAAGTATAATATTCGTTTCATAAACTTATTAGTAAAGAATAACAAATTAGTCAAATTATTAGTAAAGATTAACAAGTTTTTTTTCTACATGGCTTAAAATCATAATAACTTCGTAATTATATAATGCTGATATGCAAATAATTGAAAGCAAAGATTCTGATAGATTTGTAATTTTATAAACAATTTCATAAAATTTTCTTACACAAAAAAATAGGCTCTACTACGTTGCTTTCGTCGTTCAAGTAGATGTTCCCTTTCGTGATCTAAAATGATAAGACTCATTCACAATTGTCAACAAAATTTATCTCGAATATTTCCTGAATGCGAATATGTAATTAAAGTTATTCCAAAGCTAATGTCAAAGCAGTTATCCAATGGATATGTCTACTTGGAAGATTGCTCTCAAAAATCCCAAAAAGTAAACAAGATTAATAATAATTTAATTTATTTTACTATACTTTAATTAGATGCAATAGAAAAGTAAAAACAATAATTATGCTAATATTGAAATCGTGCTTTATAATTATAATTTAATAATGATAGAAATAAATTAAATGCTTTTTAAACAACATTGGAATAATTACTTGAAATATACAAAATAATCGATGAACATTAACCCCTTTCATTTTTAGATTGACAAAATTTTAAACATTTACAAGGAGTTAGCCCAGTATCCTACTCTTACGTCAACCAGAATATTATCTGGAGTAAAAGATAGAATTACATTGCAAACAATTTGGTCACAAAAAAATTTGGAGCGCCAAAACAAACAAAAATTTATTCAATCTTTCACGTTTGATACAAATCTACAATTAATTGCTGAAAGTTTTCCGTCGGATACAACTTCTGAGTACGCATTTTCTTCAAGTTACCTTAATTCATTCTTTATATTGGAATAAATATTTTTCTTCTAGACTTTTGACTACACAATCCGACAATGAAAACTTAAAGGCCATCTTAAGAGAAGTAATTGTAGAAGGAAAGTCACAACAATTTATAGAAATTTGGGATAAGCAACATTTAATAAAATCATACGATTTAAGTGCTTTTGATGTACATGGGGTTGTTTATTACGACGGTACATTTGTCACCTTTAAAATACTCGTACGTACGCGTAATTTAATTCTAAATAATAAAACAAAATCTATACTTTTAGCCACTTTTAGTGCTTTTAATTGGTCACCTGACAGCAGTAAGCTTTTGTACATCGCCGAAAAGAAGCTGCCTAAATCCAAGCCTTTTTACACTCAAAAAGGGAAATCTGAAAATAAGTCTGATAATGACGAATCTACAGAACGGGTAAATTATTTAAAGTCATTAACAACAAATTAGTTCCTATCCAACAAAAAAGAAAGTCATTTATATATCTTGTTTGATGAATCTATTTTTTAAATAAACAGGGTACTGAATATATCTTTAAGCCTGATTGGGGAGAACAGTTAGTTGGCAAGCATCGATCAGTCGTCGTAATTTTGGATTTAAAAAAAGATATCATCGAGATTGTTGATTCAATACCTGATGAGTATTTTCCTTCTCAAGCCATCTGGGCTCCTAATGGGGATGTAGTTGGTGTTGCGCACAAACTTTATCCACGATACCTTGGAGTAATGTTTTGCACTCACCGAGAATCTTACATTTTTCATTTAGAAGGATCTCAATTTCGTAAGCATTGTACAATATCATGAAAAACTTATATTAAAGTATTTCGTGCAAATGTACATAAGCTTTTCATTTTACGAATACGCAGAAGGATTATCTTTAAAACATTTATTATTTTTAAAGGTACACTGACTGTAAAGGGTCTGTCTTGCAGATCACCACGTTTTAGTCCAGACGGTAAATATCTGGTGTGGCTAGAACGAGAAATTACTGTCCCGCACCATCACGTTTCACGGCTTTCAAGTCTTAAGTGGGGTAGCACAGGAACTGTAAGCTTTTCAAGGATTCATAACATTTTTCATATCAATATTCTTCACAAAATCACAACTAATAAAATATTTAATAACATTCGTAAATTTATCAATATCAAGTCTGTATCTTATGATTGCAGCCTGAAATTCTCATAGATTTAGTTAAGACGAACAAAATAATAGCCAACGGTAAAAAGTTTTATGGTCTCTTTAATCTAAACCTCACTAAACGTTGTTGGAGCGACGATTCAAAGAGTCTATTCTTTAGTACTCCATCTAGAGCAACAAGCAAGTCGTACATACTTAACATAGGTAATTATATGCCAAATGCTGCAAAAAAAAAAATATATAACTTTCAAAGGTACTTCTAAAGATTAACTGAGAAATTAACTTAACAGAGACGAAAGAGATAACTGAAATAAAGAACTTCGATGAGAGCAGTCTCATTATTCTAGATGTCAAAAAAAATATTGTTGCTTTCATAAGAAGCTCTCTTACTGAACCTCCTCAACTAGTGGTAGGCAGATTCAATTCCGGCCAAGAAAACATCGGCGATCTAAGTTTGGTAAAGTGTACAAACCCTATTAGCAACCCAGATCTGGAAAGTATCTTTTACGAAACCACTGAATTTGTATATGAGAACAATGACTCTGTCAGTGAGTGGGCAAAAACATTTACTGGTGCTATTATTCTTTTATTCACTTAAATTGTAGAAATGACAATTGATTCTGAGTTATATTGCTTTTGCAGAGGATTTCAATTTTACATACTTGGGTAAGAAAGACGCTCCAAAGAAGTCAATGCCTTTAGTCGTAATGACTCACGGAGGACCTCATTCAGCGTTTAGTAATGATTTCTCCTTGAGAGATGCGCTTTTTGCTATACTCGGTAGATTATACTCTTATTAGTACTATTTTAATACAAAAGATAAATTACAACAAAATTTAACCTTGCAACAGGCTTTGGTGTATTGCAAATAAATTACCGAGGTTCTACGGGTATGGGCGGAGATAATGTTGAATATCTTCTTGGAAAAATTGGTCAATCGGATATTGTCGATTGTATTACGTCAATCAATACTACATTAAGAAAATACCCATGTCTGGATTCGGATAAAATCACAGTTTGCGGTGGATCGTACGGTGGATTCATGAATGCACAACTTAGTGGACAATATCCTGTAAATATAGGCATTTCTATAGATATTTTTCAATTTAATTGTTGCAATCTATTTTTATAATTTTGTTTATTTCTTATGCGGTCGCAGGATTTGTTCAAAGCAGTTGTTATGAGAAATCCAGTAATCGAAGTAGCATCTATGTTTACTATATCGGACATACCAGATTGGTAAATACATAAATTTTTTATGAAAGAATCCATTAAGACCTTTTAGACTGTTAAATTTCCGATTTTTCGATTGATTTATTAGTAATAATGTGTAGGAATTTAGCAAAAGGCGTGTTAATGGATCATACAATTTTTTTTTTTTTGGTAATTTTATAAATTATCGGAGTTATTTTTTCAGTAGACGTAGTGCCTTAACTCCAGAAGAAAGAGTTGAATACAAACATTGGTTTTGGTACATTCAATGACCATTCACATAGATAATAGATATACTCTAAAAGATTTTTTATTTTTCTTATATTTCACGTTTTATGATTTTAAATGCTATTTTTTCGAAATGCTATTATTATTTTTTACATTAATCATATTGTTATCGAAGGTGTCCCGGAGAATCAGGCTGTGACGATTTAGGAAAAATTCCAGAAACTGCTCCAATGGCCAATTACCCTGAACTAATTCAAAAAATGTTGATTAAATCACCCTTTCTTTACGTGGATAAAGTTAAAGCGCCCACGTTAATTGCTCTTGGATCAAATGATTTGAGAGTTCCTTCGTCGCAAGGAAAACTTTGGTACTACAGATTAAGCACTAACAATGTAAAAACTAAGTAAGTTCTTTTTCTCCAAAATATATCTTAAATTCATAGACACTATATTTAGCACCAACTAATAATGATTTTTTAATTGACTTATTTCGCAGGCTTTATATGTACAACGATAATCATTCGCTGTCAAAAGATGAAACTGACATTGATTTTGTTATTAACTCTGCGCTTTGGTTGATGGAGCATACCAACACAGAAATATAAAAGAAGAAAGTGCAATAAAAAAATATAATGATCGAAAATTGTGTATATTTTTTAAGTTTTCAAAGTGTTTAAAGATGAACTTAAAACCATTGTTTATACTCGTATGAAAAAAAAAGATTTATTCTTATGAAAGTTGTTATTATTTATTTCCCTCGATTTACAATAATATTTTTATTATAAAATATTTTCAACATAAAGAATTTTATTTCTGTAATGCTATTCAATTATTAAAACCATCAATATACTACTTATTAATCAAATAATACCACTTATTAAATAATGTACATACACTCAAGACAAATTAAAAACTATTTCTTCTTAAAAATTAAATATTCTTATAACATTTTTACTTACGTACGCTACTTTAATTAATTTTTAATTCTCAAAAATGACAAAGTACACAAGTGAATTAAATGTTAAAAAGAATTAAGATGTCTCATACAAAATAAAACAGAGCAGCTAAAAAATCAGATATGTTGATTCTGAATTTTCCTTGTATTACAATTCACGAAACGTGTTTAATTTAAACAAATTGTTTGGACTTTTTCTATGTACACCATTATATTATAAATAATATTATTTTGAAATTCTTAAATTCGACATTGCAATAATTTCTGATTTCAATATTTTTTGTTAGATTAATAGACACTTCAAGAGAGTAAAAAAGTCCATTATGAGTTCAGTACAGGTACTTTTTAAACATTGTTTAAACCATTTATTTTACACTTTAAATAAACTGAATGTAATTAATTTTCAGATAGATAAAGTGCTAAACATTTACAAGCTTCTGTATAGAATTCCAAGCCTTACTTCAGCTAGAATCGTGCCTGCAGTTAATAATGGATTAACCATCCAAAGTATTTGGTCCCAGAGAAATCTAGAAAGACACACAAAACAGAAATTCATTCAGCAGATAAACTTAAATGCAGATCTGCAAGCTGTAACAGAAAGTTTCCCGATTGAAATCACTTCTGAGTAGGTCAAATTTAAATTTCAGAAACCTGCCAATTCTAATAGTTACAAAAATAAAAATTATTTACGACTTACAGACTTTTATCAACTTATTCCGATGACGAAAAATTGAAGGCAATTTTAAGAGATGTCACGGTCGATGGAAAATCTAAACAATTCATAGAAATTTGGGATGATTTACATCTAAGCAAGTCCTACGATTTATCAGCATTTGATGTTCATGGAGACGTTTACACGGATGGTAAATTTCGTATTGAATAACAATGAATTAAATATATAGCTGTTAATCCTCACAGATTACTTGGAAGCACTATTAATAAAAATTTATTATATTTATTAACACTTTTAATTATATTTATGATGATGAAATTTACAGCTACGTTTGGCTCTTTCCATTGGTCGCCCGACAAAACCCGATTATTATACGTTGCTGAAAAAAAATTACCTAAAGATGAACCCTTTTACAAACAAAAGGCCAAACCTAAGCCGAAATCACAAACTTCTGAAGAGGAAGAGGAACCCAGACGAGTAAATAAGATAAGCTTTAATAAATCTCAGGAAAATTCATATTTTTTTATAACACAAAAATATTATTTTAGGGAACTGAATACATTTACAAGCCAGATTGGGGTGAACAATTAGTTGGCAAACATCGATCGGTCATCGTGATATTAAACATCATCGAAGATACAATAGTACCTGTGACTTCTATTCCAGAAGATTATTTTCCAGGTCAAGTGATTTGGGATCCAAACGGCAATGACATTGTTGGAGTTGCTCACAAACTTAGCACCACATATTACGGCCTCTATGCTTGCACTAATAGAGATTCGTGCATATTTCATTTAAAAGCATCAGAATTTCGTAAGTGCACTTTGTTTTAGTGTCTCAATAAATATAATTGATCAAAATAACATTTCATTTTATTCATTTTATCAAATACAAAAATGAGATGCAGATGAATCAACTATTCTAAAAATGTGGATTTTCATTTTAGAATGTTTGAAATAAAATAAATTAAAATGTTTAAAGGTAAATTAACGGCCGACGGTGTATGCAGCGCGGCACCTCGATTTAGTCCAAATGGAAAACATCTTATTTGGATCGAACGTGATATTGGTCCGGCTCATCACAATGTGCACAGACTTATGCACATGCAATGGGGCAAAGATGATAAGGTACAAGCATTAATTAAAAAGTGTAACCGTGAATTTACCAATTTAAATAAATTATCATATCTTTTCAGCCTAACATTCTTGTTGATTCAGTAAAGACACACGTGAATATTGCCAATAACAAAAAATTCTACGGACTTTTTAATCACGGACTTCCTAAACGCTGCTGGAGCGATGAATCCAATTACATATTTCTGAGTACACCTCAAAGAACCAACATAAAATCGTACATTGTAAATTTAGGTAAGCGAAATTTATAACAAAAATAGAAAATCCACAAAACGTAATACAATTATTATGTTGAATAATCGAATTATAGAAAAGAACAACAAAATATTTTTTTTCTGTTTTTATAGATAGTAAATCAGTAACCGAAATAGATAATCCTGACAGCAGTAGTTTAACAGTAATCGATGTCAAAAAAAACTATATCGCATTCTCAAAATTCGCACTTAACAAACCGTCTCAGCTGGTAGTTGGAAAATTCGATTCAACTGCTTCCAAGGCAGGAAATCTAAAATTAGTTAATTGCTCCAAATCTCTTAACGTACTAAACGTTGAGAGTCTCGTGTATGAACACACAGAATACGTTTACGAAACCAACGAATCAGTGAGTGAGTATTAAATTTAAAATAGAATGTATAGAAAGTATCTTCGCAGTAATTTCATTTAAACAACTGAAAACACTTTGAAAACAAAAAAAAAAAAACTTAAATGATGCTTTTAACAATTCATTTATAATTATATCTTCTAAGTATTTAATTTTTTACTAACTATAATTGCCCGTGTTTTTAGAGGATTTCAACTTCACATATTTTAGCAAAAAGTTCAGTAAAGAGCAGGGCATGCCTCTCATCCTCGCGCTTCACGGTGGACCGCACGCATCATATTGTAACATGTTTCACGTGGATTACGTATTGTTCATTGAACTGGGTATGTAAACAATTAAAAATCTGTCGAAGAATGAACACAAAATGTGCGTTTAAAATCGACAAAAATTGTGACTATCATGGAAAGTCACACCATGATAAGTATTTTTTTTTTTTAAATTTTTTTTCTGTGAAAAGGTTTCGGTGTACTACAAGTAAACTACCGAGGTTCTACTGGTATGGGTGGCGACAATGTCGATTATCTCCTTGGAAAAGTTGGTCATGTTGACGTTAAAGACTGCATGACTGCGTTAGACGCAGCTTTAAAAAAGTACCCTTGGGTAGATCCTAACAGAATCAGTTTATACGGAGGATCTCACGGTGGCTTCTTAGGAGCTCATCTTAGTGGACAATATCCAGTAAGAAAAGAACATGAACCATAGATATAGACATGTGATAATTGATTAAATTAATTTTAATTTTTTTACTCTCAGGGCAAATTCAAAACAGCAATTCTACTGAACCCGGTGATTGACATTGCAGCTATGTATGCTTCTACAGACATTCCAGATTGGTAATCAATTGTTTAATTTTTAATCCCAGTAGAAATAATTAAATGCATTATTTTTTTAAACAAATACCTAATGCTAGTGTTTGCTCTCTTAATCTGAATTAGTGAAAGTTTCACTAATTTCACAAGTGAATCAGATTTTCACATAAGAATATGTGAAA
>JAWWEN010010330.1:0-24526 GCA_035582955.1 Sycophila texana | reverse complement strand
CAAAACTATGCATTAATTAGACTAAAGCATTATTCATAATCTAAGCATAAATTGTACCAATCTTTTTTACATGGGTACTCTCTGTATAGAATAAATTATTCGATTTATTAACTAATTAATTTAAAAAAAGTTTTATAATTAGTTTAATTACGGAACTGTAATGCAACAACCGAGAATATCTTTAGAAAAGATTTTGCAACATCTCAGTTAACAATTCATAATCGCGCAAGTTTGGAAAATCCAAACTTTGGACAAGCCTCGCGGGTCTTCGCCAACGAATTCCTGTTCAAACAACTGGGGAAACGCGTCTCGTGCACCTCGCCCACGGTACGCCAATAAACACCGGCATTTATCTTCGCGTCGCTAGAAGCATTCGGCCGTACACCGCCGGTGTCGTCAAAATTATCAAATGCCCGTCGACTGATGCCCCGTTGCTTTCAGTTTCAGGAAACGTCGAGGCGGAAGGGAGGCGCCACCGAAAAAGCCGAGCGCGAAGCCAGAAGAGTATACGCATTTGCGCGGCAGCTTCGGATTTCAAGGCAGCGGTGCGACTTGATAAATCACCGTGGATGTAGTAACCGAGGATCGAAGAAGAGCCGCGGAAAGCCTTGCCTGGAGGGGGAGCAGAAAAAAAAGTCGGCCCGGGGTAAATAGATTCCGGCGCAAAAAGAATAAAGTGGAGGAGAATTGCTTTTATTCAATTTAGCCGCTGAGCGATTTTTCCTCTATTTTTTTTAGGCGTAATTTTGCGAGAAGCCGGCGCTGCGGGAGTGACTCGTAAGGCGCCGACGAATAGAACGAAATACCGTGAGAGGATCTCGACGAAAAAATGGAGAATTTTACTCTTGTAAAAAAACGGCGAATCGGAAAATCGATGTATGTGTGTGCTTTTACGTACTCGGCGAACGAGTAAACGAACAAATTGATGTACTTCTTTTTCTCTTTATTGTGTATATAGAAAGAAATTGTATTTTCTTCATCGCGCTATACTTTTCGAAATTTTTTCGATAATTGTGTAAGGAAAAATTCGATGAACCCGACGATCTTTCCAATAAATTTTCAAGCCAATTCTGCCTCTGTATTCTCCGCTACTTCAGAATAAAAAAAAAAAATATGCAGTCGAACGCTTGGGCAGCAAAAGCAATGCAACGCGGAACTGAAAACAAGCCGACGGTACAAATGATCAAACATTGATCAATGCTCAAAATTCCAATTCGCTGCTCTCCACCAGAGCTCCGGTAAAAAAAAAATCAAAAAACAAAATAAAAAAAAAGTAAGCGAGAACTTTCTGCGCAAAGGAAGCTCGAATAACAAGGGAGAGGAAACAGTAACCAAGCGTAATTGATAAAGGGATTCATTGGATTCTCCAGAGGCAAGTCGTATGAAAACTCGAGCGGAAAAATACGAGGAACCGATGGAAAATAACGAAAGTTTCACGCCGGTTGTCAGTCACGGAGAATACGAGGCGAGCCGCTAGCCGAAGGAAAACTTCCGAGTAATCATCGTGCCGGCGGACTGTAATGAAATTGTTCCACTGCTTGCGAGAGAAAAATGGAAAATTGAGATTCGACCAATGCGTCTCAACCCCGGAAAATCGTTATGGTAAACACGTTTGCGAAAACTTGGACGCTTTGTTGTACCGGATTTTCATTTACTGCGTTAAGTCCATTAAAGTTGCAGCGAGATAGCGAATGTACCGACCGATGGAAAGCTGGAACGAAAAGTTGCGAGAATAAAGTAATTGTAAACGATAAGTAAACCTTCGTTATAACGAATGAAATTCGAAAGTCCACTTTTAAAGAAAAAATTGTGAACAAAATTTCAAGAAAAATGTCTAAAACAGAGTAACAATGACTTTTTTTTAAAGGAAACAACTATAAATCTGTTATTTTTTTGTTAAACAAATTTCATTTTAAAATTTAAAGAATAAATTTTAATATTTGCAAATAACTGGACGAATGTTAAATGTCACTTGTTTTGTTATAAAAAGATTAATTACTATAGTGACTTAAACAAAACAACTCGTTACAAGAATGAAACAATTGTTTCAGAAATTATTTCAAAGTAAAAAAGACAGACGAGAAAAAGTATGACACAATTAATTTATGTAAATCTTATAACTACATAAATGCTAAAGTTGAAGAGGCAAGTAGTAAAATTGCGAAAGTTTGTACCTGAAGTACGAGTAGCTGCAACGAACTGATAAAAGTACGGGGAATATTTATATTAATTGCAGAGAAATTAAGCGAGACAAAGTAAGAGAAACAACGGGAGAAAGGAAGAAATCTTGGATGCAAAGCCTTGCTGGTGGTCACTCGCGGCTGAGGCCATGCATTACGACACAAAAGTACTATTATCGTCCACGCAAATGCAGTCGAATAAATTGTACAGCGAACAAAGCAAAGCGTCTTCTAAAAAGACAACAAAGTGACTCCGTAAAAAGTGAATTATTTTTCTGCTCGTGATTTTAGTGAGCAACGTTGTAACAATTTTTTTTTGTAAATCACACGATTCAATCATGTTGCTCAAAGAGACTGCAGCAAACGTAAAATTATTTTTATACAGTATTTCCTCCGATACGACGGAACTCCCCCTCGAGGCAGGAACTGCAAAGTAAACAAAAAAACGCTTGCCTAAAAAAAAAAAAGAAAGCGACACTCTGAAAGACTGACAAAGTGAATAATTAAACGGGCACTCGAGGCGGCTGCGTAAAATTCATCAACTTTAATTAGCATCATATGAGCCAGAGGAATAAATTCGCATCCGAGCATCGCGTGTCTTTGGCTCTACTGGCGTCCGCTCTTTTCGCCCGCAGCATCCGGCAGCGCGCCATCAATTCTCGAGGATCTGCGCCACGACGCCCGCGCTAATTGGCCGACCGAGCGCGACGCGATCTCACCTAGACGTCCAATCGAAGTTGCATACGGTAACGAAGAAGCGCCAGACTCTTGTCTCTCGTTCTTGTATATTACCTTCTTTTTTTTTTCAATTCGATGTGTTTTGGGCTTGCCGAGCTGTCCGCTTCGACAGCGGGACGCGCGTCTGTCTAACTTGGATGTTTGACTAATTTGTTTTAATTTCTGCTTTTGCTTTTTGTCGTTGTGCTTTTAGTTGCGCCACCACGAGCGAATGATTTATTTGTTTTATTTAAATTTTTGCGCGCAACTTTACTTATACTAATTTCCGCAGAGTAACTTTGTGATTGGGTACTTTGTATTTGTGAGTTGTTGACTGTAATGAATAAATTTTTATTTTTTAAGTAAACAGTTGGTTAATAAATATTTCAATACTTCATTGGTATACGATAAATTTAAAATTGCAAGTTCTTAAGACAATTTTCTAAACAATTAGAGCACTTGAACATTCTTTTTGCTTTAATATTTCGTACAAAAATTAATGTTTTCAATATTGCTACATTCAAGAAGGAGCTGTTTCGTGCTAATAGTAATTAGAAAATAATTTACTTAAGAAATGTTTTTAATTTTGTGAATCGATCGATTAATGAATTAATTCAAAGGATGCATGTATCTTAATTTATTTATTTAGATGCGATCGATACAACCTAAAATCGAACTATGCAATTATTTACTTTTGACAAATATATATTTATCGAAATCTAATTTCAATTATTTAATCTAATGCAATGATACCCGGAAAATTATTTACAAGTGTTACAAGCTCGCCCCTTCTTTTCAACCAAAAAACAACATGAATATTCACATACAATTCTTCATCACAGAAAAAACAAATCATGAATATCAAACACTGAACAAAAATTTGGTAATTTTAAGTAAATATTTATTTCAATAGTACTTGTTAAATATTTCTTTAAAACTAAATGAATTTATTTGTTTCTAAATAAATTTAGCAGTTTGCAAAAAATTAATTACTTGATTTAAAGAAATATTTAACAAGTACAATTGAAGTAAAATATTTACTTAAAATGACCAAATTTTTCTCTCAGTGACCGAAAAAAAAAACCAAAATAACAACTCTGTTTTTCATTTGAACAATGCCTTTGTCCAGGGCAGCTGAACGCGGCGTCACGAAGGCGCATGCGAGGCAGGCACTCGAAGCCGGAGGTGGTGCGCGAGCTTGGAGACGAGAGGGACGTCAGGTGGCCGCCGGTCGGCAGCTCGGGGCTCGACGCCTGCTACGAGCTCGTAAAAATGATTGCGGGCGCAGGAGTCGGGATGGCCGGGGGCCACGGGCTCGGCATGCTGCGCGCGCGCCGCCGCGACATCAGCGTCAAGCCGAATCGCAAGCTCGACCGCAAGTCCTCGCGCGGCATGATCTACGAGAACGAGGAACTCAGGCTCAGGACCATACACATCAATGCGGAGGTCGAGCAAGGTAAATCGCGCGTCTGCGCTTGCATTTGCATTTACGGCCGAGCGGAGATTCATTCGCTGCTTGTTATGAGTATAAAAGTGTTTAATTAGCATGACTGCTGATTTTAACAGAAGCTTTATGTGTTAAAAATTGGTTTTGAGATGTGTAATGCATTGTGTTACTCACGCGATTTTTCGGTTTATTATTTTGCGGACTCGTCAGTGTCATTGTGTTTTGTTATTTGAGATTAATGTATTAATTTAATGGAACGGACATTTATATGCAGCGAGGCAATAACGAGTATAACCGAGAACAATGAAAATTATTGATAATATTGTAAACGATGAGTGAAATTTGATGATTATACAAAGTAATACGTTACGTTGGTGCGATCGCAATGAACAAATAAATTTGACAAACAAATATATAGAGTTATTATAACATGAATAACAGTAGCCTATTTCGGATGCCTATAATATTTTTGTTTTTGAAGAGGTCTAATATTTATATATAAAATTGAGACATTATACCTGATAACAAAAGATGTGTTTTAGATTTACTAGCAGTAAATTTCAGATATTACAGATTATATCTAGATAAGAGCACATGTTAATTTCAAAGAAACATATACGAAGACGCGTTTGAAGTATTTTTGTTTTTATTTTTTAGTTTTATTAAAATATTTTAGTGATGAACTAGTGAATTTTTTTTAAAAAGAGAAAAATTTTCATAGGACTCTAAAAATTCCATTTACATTTTTTATATTTACATTATTGTTTTGTATATATATATATTTTTTGTGACTCTATAATTAAACGTCATTGATAAATATAATGATTGAACTTCAATCTCAATTACTCGCATCTTCGCATTGTACTTTTTTGCATACACGGAGACAAATTCTTAACTAAAAATTGCAATAGTCAATTTTAATCCTCAAAGACAGACATTATCGGAAAAATTTCAATAATTTCTTGCGATATTTACTATAGTTTCTTCAAAATTTTACAGTAACTCTAAAATATTTTGCTGTAATTATACAACAAGAAACTAGATTAATTTTTTATTTAGAATATAATAAGTTTCTTGCAAATAACTATTGTAATTTTTCCGATAAATCCAGACTGTGAGGACAATAAACTACGGACTATGGCAATTTTAAGTAGAGAACTTTTCTCTGTGCACATAATGGTTACTCTTCCCGACCCATCAATTATTGTTAAACAAATCACGGCATTAAGAATCAGTAAGCGAGATACTGCAATTACCATACTCACATAATCAATGAAATTACACATAATATATAGGTATCTAAGCCCCCTCCGATCATAACTCAAGTAACGCAAACCCAAGCACCTGCCAGTGTACCAATTATCCACGCGTCTTAATCGCACCACCCCCTACATCGTCAGCAAGCTATAAACCCCCTCCCCCCTCGCGACTCGCATCTCACAGGGAAACTCGGTCAAATTCGCGAGGATTAACCGCGTGCCCACGCGCTCCCCCGACATAATACATACACGCGCTCCGGTGTCGCGGCGTCATACAAAAATAGCGCGCGGCCGCTCGCACAGAGGGGAAAAGCCTCGGAGTTGTCGCTCGCTCGGGCGCCGCGACTGGACGCTATTTTCGATGGGTGACCAGAGTGCCGGCGACGCGTCGCCCGGCCGTGCGCCTCGTCCAGTCGGGGAGCCGCGAGCACGCGAGTAGCGCCGTTCGATTGGCCTTCGTCGCGACAGTGAGTGTGGGTGTTCGTTGGGAATTCGCCGAGGGACTCGCATCCACGGCGCGATGGTGAGGCGACGAGCCGCGGGTGCCCGACACGATGCAGCCCTACCTCGACTCTTATCTGGACTGTACGTAATAATGCGCTGGCGCGCACGTATTTTGGCTGGATTCAGGTTTGAACGCTGATGGGCCGATGAGGGCAGGCTCGTTTTCTGACTCACGTTTTATTTTCGTTTTTCGGGTGAAGGCGGTGTATGCTTCATTTTTTTTTTTAACGTCGATGTTTTTACACTTTAATGCGGAGCTGCAACCAGTTATTTTAAAGTGCGATTTTTTAATTTTGGAAGAGGTTCGGGTCCGCTGGACGAAGATTAATTTATGCGTTCTTATGTAGTTCAATGTTATGCTAAATATTTCGGCGGTTCTATCAGGGAGTTAATTCGAATGTATGTAAACAGATGGCGCGGTCTAGTGTAGTCGCATACTAATACTAATTTGAGCGACGATCTAAATGTATTGTAGTGCTAACACGCGTAGGTGGCGTTTTGCTTGTATCTCAACTTGCCAAAGCTAATTATAGCATGCTACACAATACTTGGAATAGGTAAATGACAATCTACACTAATAGAGATAAATAGAAATTATTTAAAGATACTATTTCATTCAGTAATGAATCGTGATTGAAATGCACTTTACGATCACGTACTCTAGAAAATTAATCATTTCCTGCGAAATACCCTCATCCTCACTGACAAATCAATGAATTTCATTGGAAAGAATTTAGAGAGTAGTTTACTTCTTTCTTACTGAAAGAAGCAGGTCTATGGAGTTCACGCTAATGTTTAGTAAGTTTAAAATATTTAAGATAAAAAAATATACAGCCTAAGACAATGCTATTTCATTAGATCATTTCTCTTTAATACGATTCAGTAGAAGCAGACGAGTACAGTAAGACCACGAATCCTCGATTTATTTTGTATACTTTTTAATTTCAAAACTTATCCTTATATTGCGATAATATATTTTTTAATAGTTAGTTTCAAGATTTTCTCAGTGTAGTAAAGAGATGCATCTGTGTAAAATAATACTATTTCATTACAGACTCTCTTTAATAAACTCCAAGAGAAACAATCGAGTATAGTAAGACCAGATACCTTCAATTTTTTTTTATATAATTTAACTTTAATGACTCTTCCCAATGACTTCTCTTTACATCACAAGATAATTATAATTGTAAAAAAAAAGTGAAGTGATAAGGCCTAAATTTCTAAAGTAGCAATCTCAATAAGAACTGATTAAGAAAATCTTGATTAAGCTTAAAACTCTTAAAACAGGTCAACTCAATTTTCAAGCTGATGAAGTTTTTAGCCGTCTGAGCAACTTAATCAAGAGCCGCGTAAAATGCAAGAGCACACGGCTCTGTTGGTAAATTATTTCGCAGCTAATAAATCCGTCTCTCGCGCGCGCGCGCGTGTGTGTGTGTGTGCTTCTCGGCTGTCGCGCCATCTCTCAAGATGGCACCTACCCTCCGGCCTCGCGCACTCGAGCCGCGAGGAGACGCTCCAAAGTTTTCTCGCGGCCCGGATAATGGGCGATTATAAAAGGGAATTCGTCACCGGCGCGGGGGATGTCATTTGTCTTCGTTTGCAAGCTCGCCTTTTCCGTGGGCCCCGCCCCGGCAACTTCTTGGCAAGGCATTTTCCATTCATTAATTAAGGATTTTCGGGATCTGGTATCTGGTTTTCTGCTCAAGAAGATGCTGGGTCTTTGCGGGTCGTTTTCTTTTTTTTCGGGTGTATTTTTAATTGGAACTGCGATTGTGAAATGAAGAAGTTTAACGATACCGTGATTGAGTAGTTTTATTTTCACTTTTTGATATTCTAATTATTTACATCATTTAAAGACTTCCATTTCAATTTTCGTACAATTTCTAAAGTGTCTTTTTATATGGTATGCAAAAATGTTCGTATGAAAACTAAAATAAAAGTATATTTTTTGTTACTAATCAATTGCCTTATGGCAAGCAAAAATAGAGTTTTGACGAAGCTTAATGGAATGTATTTATTTCGATTTTTTCACACTAAAATATTCAAGAAATAATAAAAGATCTTCTATCACAAATCAGAAAAAAGAGGATCACGGTGTATCGGTAATAGACATACTTTTTTCAGCAAACACTGGATTCCTTTCGAACTAATCCCTCGAACAATTTATCATTTCTCTGCCATCAATGTTGACATTCGCCGACGTACCATAAATATCCCAAAAAAATACAAAAAGGCCACCGGAGAAAAAAATAAGAAACAGGAAAAAGGAAAGCAGCGTGCGAATAACTACACGCGTGCGGTTAGCCCAGACCCTACGTTAAAGCTGTCAAGGGTGGGTTGGGCGCTCAAGTGACAGCCGCGCGAGGGGAAATTCTCCTGGCAATTAGCGAGCCGCGCTTTCTCCCCCACGAAACATTTCTGCGTGAAGGGCACTCGCATTGAAAAATTCATTGAACGACAGGCTCGTCATTTAGCGCTTCTCGCTACGAGCTTTTTCAGCGTAATGATTTTTTCAGCGCCGTAGATGTATAGAATGTGCGTTGCATTTTTTTGTACCACGTGGACTTGCGAAAAATGACGAGCCACGTTATAGTTCGCTCGATAAAAGCTTTTATCTTTGATAAATTTTAAAATTGGACTTACTTCGCAGGTAAATAAATGTGTTGAATGGCGAACTCACCTGTAACAAAAACAAAAGAAATTATATTTTTAAAAGATCGAACAAAAATCAATTTCATTATTTTCTATAATAGGCATGCATATTTTACAAATGTTTAAATTATTCAATCTTATTGAATACAGATGTAGTATTGATGAAATTTACTGTGATATTATGCCTCAATTCTCAGACATTTAAAAATCATTCGCAAATTAATTCAATTCGTTTAATAGCCGGAGTGTATAAAGTTTCGATTTTTTGCATGGAGTATAAAGTATCAGAAAAAGTACTATTACTTAATCCGAACAATTAATTGTATTCAATAATAATTTTCTTATCTTTCAATAATATTTTTGACATAACGTTTTAATAAATTTCTATTAAACTTCACATTTTCATTTGAAATGATAAATGTCTTTAATTTAAAAATATTGTACGATTCTTCTACTTTCACAAGTATAGTTCAAAAAACAAAATTCTACTTTTAGTAATAAATTACATTTAGCATATATTTATTTATTTATTTATTTATAACGTAATATATCTAAAAAAATAATACTAACAAAATGTAAAGTAATATATAATAAAAAATCCCATAAATGTGCCTATATCAACATCTCAACCGAATAAACAGCCTCTCCAGTAGACGACGAGGTAGAATCGAATAAAAAAAAAAAAAAAATGAAGAGAGACGTTACGAGGCGTATACCTCCCGTATTTCCTGCTCTATCCAAAATCGAAACTCCAGAGACAGGGGCAAGTGCACGCGCGCCGGAGCTCCCCGCGCCCGCGTACATGAATCTCCCGGTAACTCGCGTCTTTCCACGGCGTCGACTCCACTTTACTTTATTTTCCCCGTTACAAGATTTCGCCGCGTACCGACCGGCCGAACTTTCCGCGACGCGCCTGCGTCAGACGTGATATAGCGCCGTATCACCGGGCCCTGCCGAGATTTACGAGCGCCGCCCGGATCGAGACTTTTCCGCGGACCGAGCGCGTTATCGATGAACAATAGTCCGACGATTGCCAAGCGCTAACACTAGTTTTACGAGCGTTCCGCCAAGTTTCGCACGATGAGGGATCGCTCGGCCCGTCGGCCAGACTTGTTTGATGCAAGCTTAAGTAGGCTGCTCTCTCGGGGATTGTATGTGTTTTGTAGTGAAAAGTTTTGCCATTACATGGGCGTTATCAGGGATACTTTTTCGTTTAAAATTATTTATGTGAGAATGCATTTTGTTGTTAAATGTTTTAATATAAAACAATTCAGTTTCATTAAAGCAGTGGAACTAAAACAAATGGCGATAAAGTAAACTGAAAATTTTAATGTGATATAATACATTTTGCTGTTAAATGTTTTAATGTGAAAGCTATTCATTTTCATTAAAAAAAAAAAAAAAAAGGAATTAAGACGAATGGCAAAAAAGTAAACATGAAAGTCGTTATATGTGTGAATTACGAGTATAAGTGAAACAATGTTTTCTAAATGGAGGATTTAACTATTGACTTAAATATCTACGTACGTATGCCTCTAAAAATAAAAATCAATGTACAGTGTTGTTAAACTATAATCCACATCGATCACGTTTAATTCGATTAAATTATGGCCTTCAATTGAGATAAGGCCGCTGCTCGCAATTTCGAGTAAGAAGCTTGAATCCATTTTTTTATTAGCTCTCCTTTCAAAATTAACTTTAAAATAAAAATTAAAACAAAAGTGTAAATAATTTAGTTACTTTTAATTAATGAATTTAAATATTATTCATTTTCACTTAATAAAATCATACATCATTTATTATACTTAAAACCATACGTACTTTCAAAATTAAAAAAAAATTTGCATGTCATTTAAAGAAAAGTAAATATATTACAAAATAAAATGGTGCAACAATTAAGATAAACAAATGGTTATAGGCACTATAAGTCGGCGTTTTACAAGCGACTCGTAAAAACGACTAAATTAGACATCCAGACACTTGACTTTCGACGTCTCACGCACGGTCTGATCATCCACAGCCTTTTCCACTTAATCGTAGCGGCACCACAGACACCAGGGACCCTTTAGCCACTCTTCTCTCCCCTCGGCTCATTTTCGCCGCTCCACCCCGTCCGTCGAAATACACGCCAATCGTGCGTGGGTAAAACGAGAGCTTTCAACCGAGCGGGCGGGAAAAAAACCAAAGCCTGAGCCCTTTGAAAAATAAATTATTTTTCCCAGCTAAATTATCAACGCCTCCGGCAGCCGTCAACGTGGCTCTCTCGGATCGATCAATTTTTTCGGCGGTGTCGTTCGCGCGATCTCCAAGTTTTTGCCGGCGGTAAGGGGGTGGTGCGATCGATTGGCCCAACAGCGCGCGTTAATCCGTAAGCAGTAGAGCAGCGAAGGGAGACCCCGCCGCCAAACACGCAAACAAAGGCGCGCAAGTGCCGCCGCGAGGCTTCCCTTCTTTTCCGGCGTCCCGACCTTGTCGCGGGAGTCGCCGTCGCGGCCGCGGCATCCGACGGATTTAAATAGTAGCGAATGGCGCGTCGACGTGACGGCCGCTCGGTGTAGCTTCTTTGGAGCGTAAAATGAGGCGAGAAATTCGGAGAGGCGCAATGACCTAGTGCTAGTGGCACCATGAGTGTGCGACGCGCGTAACGTTTCTCTGCTGTGCGGTAGGTCCCGAGGAAGCGAAATAAGAGAAATGAACCTTGAGAGGGTCGGATTTTTGCTGCTTATGTCACCTTCGCACGGTACGTTTATATTTCACTGCATTCACATGCTCTAAATATGAAAAAAAAAGCATTTACACTTATTCTACGTTATAAGTCTTCCACGCGTATTGAATAAGTGAAAAACTTATCACGTGTATTGTATCCTTTATATATTATGTATTATATTTTTTAAATTTTGTATATTTACTTATTCGAAGTAAATTTCACTTATTCATATTTGAGCAAGATGATAACTCGCCTTTTTATAAATAATTGTTTAATCGTTAAGTAAACGTATAATAGATTTTAAGACACTAAATAATAAATTGTTGCAAGCACAATGCAATTCTAGTAAATAATTTTAGTAAAAAATAAAAATAGTATACACATTTAATGAAATTATCAGTGTTATGGTGACAAAAGTTTTGTGATGAAAGTTAATCTGGTTAAGTAATTTAATTGGTATAGCTTTGATTTCGCAATATTCTTCTTTTTATCGACTTACTTAGTTGGATAATTTCAACCTCTACCGACTTGATAAATTAGATTTAGGTTTTACCGATTAACGATAGGATAATAATACTTTAATCCATCAAATTGTAGGAAAACACAATAAAAAATCCTTGGATCACGAATTCACTAATTAACACAAATTATTGATTTTCAAACAGCCTTCAATTCAAACGACACTATACACAAAATAAATATTGAACGAAGCTATAAAAAGACAACTACTTTTATCGCACTAAACTAAAAATAAAATCGTATTTTATTATATTTTATTACCCATAGTAGTAAAACCTTAAACTGGCAGTCAAAAAATTATAAAATCCAAGCAATAATAGATTTTAAATATAAAATTTCTCTCAGCCTTGTATAACTAATAAAATCCAAAAAAAAAGAAAAAAAGAAAAAACAAATATCCAATATTGATGAGCCCAATCAATAACCCTTACAAAAATACTCGTTATTACCAAACCCCCCCTTAAGAAAATTCACACCCAACGATCCTTAGAAAAACTTCAAACTCCACGTGGCTGTCGTCGAAATTAATCAGCGTCTACACCAGTCGCAGCGGCGTCAAAGCATCGTTCGCGAAGTGCCGTAACGCCCGGCCGAATAAAAACAACATCGGAGGAAGCCAAGACGCGGTCGGCCGGATGGTGGGGGAGTGCTCGCCTCGACTCACAAGCCGGGCATCGGCGATTAGTTTGCCGAGCAGCTCAAAACGGCCAGCATCGTGTGTACGCGGGCCTGCGCGCAAGCTCGGCCGCCTGCAAAGCTCCGCGCCGCAGGAGTGTGCAGCGCGCGATTGATAGGAAGTCCGGCGATAAAGGGGGTGAGGATCGCCCGCGGCGGGGTGCGGACGAACACCCGTCAAAGGCGGGCCATTTGTCGCTGCGGTTGCCGCGGCGAGGAGGCCCCTCCGGAGGACCTTAAGCGCTCGTGAAATCGTGTCCTGCGCAGCGATTGATAATCGCCCGAGTATTGCGGGAGGAGGAAGTGGAGAGTGAAGGAGGGAGGGAGCGTCCGGGACTGGGCGCGCGATTGTGAGTGAAGTTGTTGAAATGCGAAATTTCGCTGTTCGAGAAGTTCCGAGGGGACTGAGGAGTTTCGGTGGCTTGCGGGTTGCTTTTTCTTTTTGTTGTTGTTTATGGTTCGGGGAAAAAATCTATTGGGTGAAATAGAGATTGCTTTATTTGCGTGTAAATATGAAAATTCTAGCTGGGTTTCGATAACGGTTCTTATTGTTTCTTAATTTCATTTTTATTCTTCTTACAGTTACATTTTTATTAATTTCTTACAGTTACATTTGTTTCTTAATTTCATTTTTATTCTTCTTACAGTTAGCCTTACAGTTGTAGGATAGATGTGACTTTTATTTTAAATAATAAATGAACGTTACGTTTGATCATTATTATTCAATGAATACTAATGAATTATTCAACAAAAACGACACATCTTTTTATTTTTTTCTTAAATTATGAAATAAATATTAATGTAATTAAATATTGAAGTACTAGTTCGAATTATAAATTCTTTAAATATCTTTAGTATAACATTAACACTGACTTTGATAAACAAGAGTAATAAAAACGAACCTTATAGTATATTCTTCAAAAAAAAACACCTTCGAGCTTCGAAAAAAGATATCGAATTCCCAAGAAAACCATAAATCCACGGGATCTAGTTCACGCAAGCACAGCTTTTAGTCAAAGCTCACCCTTGAGTTTAATCTTCTCGGCGACTAAAAGACTAAAAAAACTAAGGAAGTAATTTTAGCGAACGCATTGACAATGATCCCTAAGTACGTCATAGAGATCTAGAAACAGGACTGACGTACAGGTGCCGGCGACGATTTATCGGCCAGCCGAAAAGTGTGCGACGATCGGGTATGCACATATCGAACGAAAGCTTCCTCCCTCCCTCTCTCTTTTAGTCTTCTCTCATTCCCAACGAGGCTCTTAACGTCGATCGATCGAAATCTTAGAGCCGCCGTGACTCCGTGCCAATGCAAACACGATGTATCACTCGCAGCGTGAAAGACGAAACAAGAGCGAGTGCCTGTCGTCTGAAAGCACTCGCCTCGTGCGACCGGCCTGCAGCAGTGCGAGTGTGTTTTGATTGGTGATCGGCGTTTTGATATAGCGTTCAAATTCATTTTCGCGGCAATTTTGCGGAGGCTCTGTTTGACTTTGCGATGATGCAAATGTAAAATTTGATGCGAAAAAAGAGTGTTGCAACAATTTTTAGAATTAAAAATCCTGATTAGAATTGAT
Source organism: Sycophila texana (assembly GCA_035582955.1). Classification (NCBI taxonomy): domain Eukaryota; kingdom Metazoa; phylum Arthropoda; class Insecta; order Hymenoptera; family Eurytomidae; genus Sycophila; species Sycophila texana. Next base: position 10,286 of record JAWWEN010010330.1, on the reverse strand, counting down.
GAATAATGTAAGCTTCAAAGAAATACAGAAGCATTATACGGTGTTAGAAATTGAAATGTTGTTTTAGGCTCAAAAAACGTTTCACATTTATTTCAGCTGATTGCAAGAACATAAAAAAGTATTTTAAAATAACACATCACTACGTCAGCATCTGAAAACAGATTTGTCTCGATATACACATATACGAGTATTTAGAAGTATTTTAAATAGCGTAAATTTTAGTTTCTATATTTACATTTTCATTTTACAACCGCCGAGCCTATTTAATATCTATTTTTATTCCTAATCCAGTAATTACTATAACCAACCCATCACTCCTAGAAAATGAAAGAAAAAAAAAACAAACACTTATATAAGATCTTTCAGCATCCACTGCAGAGCAACCGCTTAAATCGACTAAAAATAAAATCATTCACCAAGTGCCATCATAAAAAGTTAAACAGACCGCAAAATTGTTCGAGCGTAATCTCTCGTTACCAGTCGTAAAGCTCGGAAGTGCGCGCGCCCGAAAATATCCTCGGATGTTTCGCGCGGAAATGCGGAACCGAGAGCCCGGAGCCTAAAATTACAGAGGGCCTGGAGCCGAGCGTCAGGTACTCGATCAAAGGAAAATTCGCCAACGACGCGACGCCCGCAGTCAGCCTCGTGTCAAAGTGCGCTGACCGAATTTTCGAGCTGGGCGCCTGGCCGCGCGATAAGATCGGCGTGAGCGAGCTCCAAATTCGCCGGAATCCGGTATCTCACCAGCGCCGCGGCTTCAACAGCGAAGGAACATTTCCGTGCTGAGCTGGGACATCGAGGACTACCGGGACATGGGGACAATGGACAGGAGGGATCGCGGCAGGACCAGAAAGAAAAGTCGAGAAAGTAGGTGACAATTGTTCGCGATTTGTAACGTAAAAATTGTTTTCCAAGCACTTAGAAAAAGGCGCGTTAAAATGAAAAAACTGATAAAATTATTACGTTTAATTAGGTGAGATAAATAAACTCGATCCTAATGACACATTAAGATATAAGTAGAAAAAATAAAATATTATTTGTAACTATAAAAAGGTATGGAGATAATTAAGGGAAGTAGTAGATATTGAAAGTCAATGTCTGACCGTACTCGTCTATTTCTACTTATAAGCATTACACAATGAAGGAAAACAATTACGTTAAGAAGTTGTTAACTTAATTTTAATAACAATTTTGAACCTCTTAGTCTAAGGAAAGAAGGATGTTTTAAAGTGAATGTCTGGCTATACTCGTCTGTTTCTACTTACACTCATTAAAGGCAAAATATGCTTAAAAAACTTTTGACTACACATCTACGTTATTCCTTTTAATAAACAGATTTTCTGTTGAATATTTAACTAATTATTATCCTTATAGGAAAAAACTAATTAAGTTCAAAACCTTGTAGTTTATAATTATAGTTCGTTATACAAAAAATTTATAGTCAAACTGGATGCAGTCAAACTATAAGCGATTCCCATACGTTATATATTTTGTTTTTTGCTGGGGTTCTTATTATCTTAACCGAGCGCACAAAAAACCGAAAATATCCATCCCTCCTCGCAGAATTCGTCTTCTCCAACGAGCGCGGATACCATTAAAAATTCACGCAAATCACAAGGGTATAATTAAAAAACAACAGAGCGCCTCACGCGTCGCGCATATTTCCAACGTAAACAGCGGAAAGCAATCTTGCCCGCAACCCCCCAAAAGTAAAAAGGAGTGTCGAGAGTAGAGAGGAAGCTAAGTAAACCTCGAAATTCTTCGGCCAGATTGAAAGTTCGCGCGCGACCCTTTTCCTCGAGCGCCGCTTAAGAGGAGTACTATCCCCGCCTCTCTCGCTCTCCCCGCTGAACTTTTCGAATCTCATAATGCCCGAGAGCGCCGCGGGGCGAGGGTGGAAAAAGCCCGCGAACGAGTCCCTCGTAAAAAAAAAAGCCGCGGATCGAGGAGGATGAAGAAAAATGCGAAACACATGTATAATACTCGCGAATGGTGGATATACACAGGGTGCAGGGCAGACAGTGGAAAAGCCGCAGAGCCAAAATAACGGTGTCGGATGCAGGGGCTGGCCGTAATTTCGGCGCGACCCCGGTTTTATGGATCGACAGCCCCGCGTTCGGATTTACACGGGCCCGGCTCATAAAGTTCGACGCGCGGGCGCACCTACGGATGAGTATCGAAAATCCGGGGGATACGCCGGCGGGCGCATCGTCTCGAGGGGTGATGCGGAGAGGCCACGGAGCTCGAGCCATCCCCTCCCTCCCTCTCTCTTTCTGGCTTTTACGAGAGCGTTGAACCGCCGAAGGGAATTAACTCGTGCGTTAGCCGGGGATTCCTCCTCTCTTTTCTAAGACGCAGTCTGGGGTTGCTGCGGCGCACTGAGCAAGCTGCCTCTTCATTGTGTCTGCGCGGAGTGGGGTCCTTTTTTTCCGCTCGGTGCGCACATCGCCGCAACGAGACGCAGCAGTTTTTGATGGCGGGACCGCGAGGACTCGGCGAAAGGCTTTGGTAATCGGTGCCTTGGGACACATTCGCCACGACTCATTTGCACAAAGTAGACAAGGCTTTTATCTCTTTTTTTTTTTATTCGCTCGCTTTTATTACTTTATCGTTTTATTTAAATTTTAATAAAACGAGTAGGAGTCTAAATATATTCTTTGTTTGTGCTCATGTTTGAGCGAAAGATTTTGCGGAAGTCTTTGTGAAATTTATAGGATTCGACGAACTATTGCACTTTGAATTTCTTAGTATCGAAACGAGCCTTTAAATTCGAAGTTGAGTCATTCGAAATAGACAGTTAAACTATTTTCCTTTTTGGAATTGCACTTTATAGTAGCTGAAAGGCTAAAATTAGCAAGTTACTAAAAAGTGAATACGTACATGAATTTGTTTCAAAGAACATCAAGACAGTAATATATTAATTTAATAAAACAATTTTTTATCTTATTTTACACTTGACGACAAGCCTGATCAATGCAACAATTAGTTAGGCGTGAATGCGGTCTGGAATCAGTAAACCAATAGTTGATTAGAGACCAAGCCACGCGGGGTGTGGACATTTCCAAGTGGATTGATGAACCAGAGAATACTGTAATTAACCGGAAGTACTTTTTAGGCAATTGATAAAATTATCCTGATCACATACCTACAGTCAAATAATTACTACTTTGTTCAATCGTCCAGTCGAAAATTTCCACTACCATCAGTACAGCACGTACGCTGCATAAAATTAAGCAACTAACGCTGTAAATTCACTTTGTTTATCCATTTGATACAGCAACGAAATTTTATTTAAAATGTAAAGTCGACGTTGCAAATTCAGTATATCAAAGCAGCTCGGCATCCAACGTTAACATCTCAACATTAAAACAAATGAATGAATAGCAACTAAAGTAAAATTTATTTAGGACTAATTACACACAGGCAGTTCGCTGGAAGCTACGGGCATTAACAAATTCGTGATCAAACGACGGGAGAAGCTTTACCCACGCATTCGTCATAATAAACGATCAATGACGTCGGCACACAAACAGGCGCGTATAGCGCCGGCACAGCGGCAGAATTGAAAGATCAAACTATCGCTGAGAAGGACGGAGTACACTTCACTCGGTAGCGCCGGAGCCACACTAGCCGAGCTATGTGTACACGCCATCTGCAGATATTACGAAACACGCGCCGTTCTCCACAACGAAATTAGCGTGTGCTCTCTACGCTATATATGCGCTTCCGCGGCTCTGTCTCGCTCTCTCTTATATACCCTTTTCCACTCGTGTTATTCTTTTTCTTTCATCTTATTTCTCTTTAGTTTGGAAACTCGCGTTTACGTTATCATTGATATCCCCGGCAACTTTAATGAGTATCTCGAAACTTTTCTGCTTTATTTTATACTCGCGTCCCCTTCCTCCTTCCACTTTTCGTTTCAGTTTACTCTTTGCGACAGTTTTTAAATCAGATTCTTTTTGTTGTGATTATTTTTATATTGTTTTTAATCTGAAAAGTTTTTAAATATTTTGATCAATTTGATCAATAAAATAATATTATAAAAAAGTTTTCAAGTTCTTTTTATTTTGACTTCATTTACATGATTTTACAGGAATTAGTGAATAAATATTAAGTATTCCCTGGTAGAAATCGTCTAATTTTGTCCCATTATGAAACGATTTTCTTAACATTTTAAGCCCAATTAATAGCTAGTTTGAAAAATGGCCATTAAATAGGCCTAAATATTAAAAAAATCGTTTCATCATAGGACAAAACTAAACGATTTCTACCAGGGTTAAAAATGATGCTATACAATGCAGCTTTTTAGTTTAAATTAGAAATACTATTTATAAATAATTGTGAATAAATGTAGCCAAGGTTTTACGTTAAGGTTAGCGAAGCATGCACCCACGGATATTTTCATCTCTGCAATTATTTTGACCAGAAATTATTGCTAACCCACGATATTTTTAAATAAACTCAGTGCAGTAGCCAAACTAATTTTAATAATCGCAATATAAAACGAAAGCACGTAATCAAGTTTATTTTTGCAAGTAGAGCGATCGTAAAGTGAAAAGGCCCTTAATCAATCAGTGATACTATTTAAAGAACGAAATTCTTCAAATGCGTGTAGCGGCGATAAAAAGGCTAATTTATCGATCCCGATAAATCGCCGCGCGCGTCTCCCCGCGGATAAATCGACGAGCATAAAACGCACAATTAGCAGGCCGAAATAAATTACAAATCAAGTTCGCTCGATCGATTCGGCAAAATGAAGGCGTTCGATCTCCCTTCCGCCGCGATATTTCAGTCTCGCCGGTGCTTTTTTCCGCAGCCCCTTGCCCCACCCCCCCTCCACCTGCCACCGGCCGGTAACGAAATTAGGAATCCGGGGAGAACGATTCCGTCTAGACGGGCCCGGGCATCATCGTTCATCGCGCGCCATTTCTCTCGGTATATAACCCCCTCGCCCGCGACAGTAATCTCGATATTCGCATTTTCCCGGCCGGCGTGTGCGCGCCCGAGCCCGGGCTCTAATTCAAGAATTCGAAAGCTCCGAGAGGCGTGTTTCCCTTGGCCCCGAGCGAGGCTTTCACGCGCTTTTCGATGTCCCGGCTCGGAGGATCGATCGATGCGGGTGAATAGTACAGTGGCGTTGATGGTGATAAATGATTTTTTATTTTCATTTTCTACGGCTTGCCGGCTCGATTTGTTGCAGCGCAGGTATTTTCGGAGGCTATACTTCTATTCTTAATCGTTGCTCGCGTAAGCGAGCAATTGGTGCCAATTCATTGGTGGTTTGGTATATAATTGAGTTGTTTTTTTTTCAGTGTTTAATTTAATTAATTTATAAAATTTTATTAATTGATGGGATGTAGGGTAAATTTAACAAAAAAAAAAACCGTGATCTCATACTGAGCTTCTCAAAGGAAAATCCATCAGCAAGTGACACTGAAGTGGTTTTAGGAATTCTGCCAAAATAGCTTCGTATACAATGAACTTTAGATCAGCCGCTATAATAAAAGCGCCTTTACCACGTGCGTGAGAATTCAAGAGCAAGGTCAAGCGTTTAAAAAAATATTTCTGTAAAAATATTTTATTCCAATAAATTCAGATTATCGTGTCTTCTTTCTTTCTAAAGTTACCAAAGCTGAGTAACAATTTTCAAATACCGAAGCTATAACGAAAAATAAATCCCCAGAAACGTTGCTTTTACGCCTACTTTATGGGGCAGTAAACATTTTGAAAGCAACAATAAAATCCTTTGAGAGAGAGAGAGTGAAAGAGAACAGAAAATCGCTTATATCTCAGGCTACAAAGAGGTTACAACGTAGCAAATTTTAGAAACGAATTAAACGCAGCACAGTCAATCCCTACCAGCCGATTTTCATCCAGCCGTAGTATTTACTTCGGCAGCCATCCTCTGCTCCCACGCACACGTTCCTCCCTTCTTCGCGCGAAGCTCGGCGCGCGAAAGCTCGCGCGAAAGCTCGTGTACTTTTTGCCTCGCCCCATCCCCCTTTCGGACTCGCGCGCGGAAAGTTTTGCCGAGGAATTTCCAGCAGCCGCGAGTCTCTTACTCGCTTCGGAAATATCGAGACATCAAAGTGACGAGCGCGGGAATTTAGTTACACTTGGTCCGCTCTCGGCGCCCGGGATGCAATTTCCACCTTTGACTAGCGGAGAGGGGGAGGGCCGCGCCGAGATAAAGAGGAGAGAGAAGGCGAAATCTCGCGCGCGGGCGTGTAAAGCGAAATATTTCTTGCGTCTTCTTTGATCAGGGTGCGGTGTGCGCGGCGCCGCGAGAGAAACTCCCGCGGCGTCTTGACTCGCAGGACCTTTGAGCCAGCGGCGCGCGTTGGATAACTCCGACTCTGAACCGACCGCCTCTTTTGCGCCCTCGAAATGTTATTTCCAACGACGCTTTTTGCTTCGTTATACTTTTATTTATTTATTATTATTATTATTATTTTTCGACTCCAGTGGGAAGATCGATCCACCCGCGGGATTATTATTTGATGCACTTAGCGTGTAACGCACTGCTTGCGGCTGGTTTGAAACTTTTTCAGGATTACGAACGAGGTGCCGGCGGAATTTCTCAAATCCCATGCGCATAACCGAAGCGCGAGAGCGAGGAGCAGGGGAAAAAAATGAATAACGGGGAAACTCGCGGAATGAGATTTTTTTACGCCCCTGCGCGCGAGGGAACACGCGTAGATAGCTAATTAACGCAACGCAAATGAACGCGCCTGGCCTCCGGGAACTTTCCCTCCCTACTTTCCCGGGCACTCGGAACTTTTTTTCCCTCCCTTCTTTTTTTTTTTATCTATTTTCGCGCGTCTTTGTATGGTCCGGGCACTCGCCGGCAGTTAATATACGGCGTCTCTGTTTGCGCGCCTCATTCGAAACTGACCGTCCGGCGGTAAAAATTCTTCGGCCCTTTATCTTCCGCGCGGCGAGGCAAAAAATTTCGGCAGGCGAGGAGGGGAATTAATTATGGTCGTCGGTGGCAATTGTCGTCGGTGCAGCTGCCGCGATGTCTCGACCCGTGTTCATCCCTCGTCGCGAGCTCGTGGCCACGCTACGGCAAGGGAAGCGGCAAAAAATGCGAAAGCGCCAAGCGCCTGATTGTTCGAGTCTCGCAGTACTTTCGGCGAACGATGTCAAAGGATATATCGACGAGAATTTATTATTTGATTTGGTAGTTAATTAAGAGTGATGGGAGTGAAAAGATAAATGAAATTTGAAATTGAATTCTTTTTAAAGTTGAATTAGTGGAAATTCCACTAATTATTTTAGTGAACAGATTTTCCACTAATCAATTAGTAAAAGTCGTAAAATTCACTATCAATTAGTAGAATTTCACTAATTGAAATAGCAAAAAAATGTTCTACTTAGTTGTATTAGTGGAAATTAATAATTATTCACTATTCAAATAGTAGATTTCCACTAATTCATAGTGGATCACTTTGCACTATCCAAATTAGTGCATATTCACTATATGAATTAGTGGTTTTTCACTAATTCAACTTTAGAGAGTTGAGTATTCAAATGGCTATTAAATTAGCTTTTAAAGAGATTCATTTAAAAGAGAACAAAATAGAACAAGGGATAATAACATTAAAAAAAAAAATAAATTAGCAATAAATTAACGCCTGTATTATAATCTCAAGAGCACGGAAAGGTGTATTACGTTAAAAAGGATTGATATATAAAAATTAAAAATAGACCGTCTTGCGGGACCTGGCTGTTACTACTTAATGGTTAACTAATAGTAATTAAGAAGTCAAAAGTAATGTTTCTTTATAATAATGTATTATAATCTCAAGAGCACAGAAAGGTATTACGTTAAAAAAAAATTGCTACAAAAATGAAAATAGACTGTCTTGCGGGATCTGGCTGTAACTACTTAACAATTAACTAACAGTTTTTAGAAAGTCAAAGGTAATGTTTCTCTTCTAAATAGCACAGTGTTTGCACATTTATTAATTTGCTAATAATTTAGTAATTTATATAGATTTTATTTTCATAATTTCTCAGGTATATTAATCATGAGAATCAATCGCATTCGTTCCAGTGACAACATTAATCAAAATAATCGTTCGAAAATATTTTTAAACCTTCATTCAAATCCGCATAAATCATAATTTAAATAAAGACGTCAGTGCGAGCACAAAGTAAATACAGACTTTACGTAGCTTCAGCGTATGAACAATTAATCAAACCCACACACCGCACCAACCGTGAAATATGTGAAAAACTCATTAGGCATACGTTCCGCGTGGATTCAATTGAAAGTAGGGGGAATAATTTTTTTGCAACAATGTTAAATAGCGCGCCACCGAAGGACAGACGCGCGGTTATCGCGTAAAGGCCATAAATACTCGGCGCAGCCTCCTTTACGATCCATCTTCGCTATAACGCGGCCGAGCGCGTCTTTTTGCGCCGCCGCGCGGCTCCCCGGCCAATATGATTTATGGCGTCAATGCTGATTAACCGCGCGTTTTATAAATTATACGTGCGGGAGGTGCCGATTCCTTTGAAAGCGCCGAACTGTCGATACGCGCTCGTTTGGCCGCCACGAAAAGGAGGATCTATTCGCGTACCGAAAGAAAATCGACGAGTCATTAACGACGTATAAAGGGAACGCGTATAAATATATTGCACTCATACAGGCATTGAATTTTGTTTTTTGAAAAATTTGGAATATTTTGAAGGTTTAGGAAGCTTCGAACTTGTTGGAATATTTATGACTTCTTCCGGTTCGCGGTATAACCACGTGTGGTAGATGCGAGAATATTTGGCTAGTTCTAATTTTGACCTCGGTGATATTTGGATTTCATTGATTAATTAGCTGTGTAACGTACTCTTCAAGCATTTAAGTATCATAAATCTTCATTTGAAATAGTACTGCTACTTCGGGTAGTGTGGTATACAAAAATAATTTACTTTTCCGAACCCAACATTTCCTTATAGCCACTCGCCCGTGTTGAATCAACGTTTTGCTCTATTTTAATCAACAGCGCGGTGCGCAGCGAAATTTATCGTCCCCAATTATGACAGTAGAAAGAGCAATTCATATCCCGGAGAAGGAGCATTTTTCAATTACTCTTTACAAGCTCGGCTACCATAAATTACCTCTCGAAAACTTTCCGATTCCGATGACGATAAAAACTTGTTATATTTCGCTGAGTACGCGAGATCGACGTTTCACCAGGAAATGAGACAAGGGGACTTTTTAGCCACATCGAAAATGAAATACAATTGTATTAAGACGATTTAAATCACTACACAGTGAAAAATCGGATTCTGATTTAATACTCAAATAAATATTAAATGACAAAAGCATTAATTTAATATTCAAAAGTAGTGTATAAATTTGAGTGTAATAATTGCAGTTGTACTCGTTTACTTTACAAAAAAAAAAAAAGTTTTCTTTTAGTAAAATATAGGGTAAAAATTTAATTATCTTTGTTTTATTTATTCCCCGGTGCTTTTATCAAAGATAAAATTATATCAATAATTTCATTCCATTAAAAACTGCTCGATTTTACATTTATCTCGTAAATAATTAATGTCATTAAAATTATTATTTAATCAAATTTCTCTGTAGTATAAATTATTTACACTTAAAAAGCATGTAGTTAAAGATTCTCCTTCATTTTTAACATAAACTTTTATATTCGAATTCTTATGATATTGTACACTCAAAAAAAAAAGACAAAGAGAGTTAATTTTATTGGGTGTAGAATTTCCAATTTCGAATTTAGCATTCCGATTTTTAACCGCACGGTAATCCTAATTTACATCTGTTTCTCCTTGCAAGTCGGTCGAACGCCGGCGGCTGGATGCGGGTATGCAGGGGAGACAGATAAACTACCTCGGGAGGCGCGCGCGAGATTATCCTTGCGACGTATCGAATTAGCGCGTCGGGATATATGCCTCGTGACCTTACCCTAATGGCGCAGGCTCATGTCAGCGAGTGAATTTCACTGCAGCCTCGCTGTTTCCCATCTCACGCGCGGTAATTGATTTGTTGGCGCGGTGCGGGTCAAAAATAGATTTTAGGCGCGTGCATCGTACGATTGAGCAAATTTATAATTCGCATTGTTGCTGTCCGCGTGATGACGAACGTTTAGAGAAAAATATTCGCACTCAAATGTATTCCGCGTGAATTTTTGGGACATACGCTCATTCATAAACAGAAAAATGCAGACGAAAAGAAAATAATTAAGGTGGTTGTCGTGTTACAATCACTTTCAAAAGAATATATTTATTCTTAATTACCGCTATAACACTTTTAT
>JAWWEN010010319.1:0-24534 GCA_035582955.1 Sycophila texana | reverse complement strand
ATTTTATTATTACCCGTTCAGTATAAACCGATTATCTAAGTACCGATTACAGTACTTATCTGAAGGAACTTCGTTCCGAATGCGTGTCCCGCGACACGTTTAGTTTTTTTTTATTTTTGTAGGTTTAAAAATTTTTTATTAATGTAAGTTTGAGAACTTGGGAAATATAGTTTGCATTTTTATCTCGTTCGGGTCATTTAATTGTTTAAATATTTTTTTTTATAATAAACGGTGCTGTATTATAGCTAACTTTTTCTTTTATTCAAAGCGAGTCATTAATTTGTGTTTTATTAAAAAAAAGTTTATTCTTAATTAGAAAATATAGCGATTCATTTAATTGTTTAAGTTTTTAAAAATAAAGTGTCACGTTACTACTAAACTACTGCTTTTAATTAAATCGTTTCATTTAATTGTGCTTTACTTGAAAAAATTTGTATTTAATTAAATAACATTCCGCTTAATTAATCTTTTTTTATCTCAATTAAAAGCAGTTCTATTGCAACTGATTTATGTAATTATTGTCAAGTCTAAAAAGTTTTAATTTCAAATTAATAATACATGACTCTCAAAAAAAATCAAAATAATTAAGAATGACAGCTTTTAAATGGCCAGACGTTTTATTGCACTAATTCAAAGTCATAATTTTCTCTATATAAAAGTGAATTATGACCAACCGCAGTACCATAAACATTAAAAATAGAAAAAGCTCCGATTATTAGCATTCGATATAAGATCAGCACCGTATCTCATTCGATCGTGTACGAAACTTTTTTTTTCCCGCCCTGCCTATTAAACTATCCCTGACGGCAGCGCACAGCACGGCTCCCCCGGCCAATAAAACAGGCATCAATTAAGGCAGATTTTTAAGACGTTCGCGGCGGCAAAATATGCAATACTTCGCAGCAGATACATTAGATCTCAAGTACCTCGCCGATAATTCCAGATCGAAATTAAACATCGCCTTCCGCGGCTTATTTATACACTCCGACAGCACCCGGAAAAAACTCGAGCGCAAATTTTTTTTCGCTTGGAAGTGGGTTACACTGACAGGGATTAATTTCGTTTTATAGCGTGAAATCAATGGAATAATCAATAGAAAGTTATTAAATTTTCTAATTATTTTGAAATTTATTTTAATATTATAATATGAATCTGTTAATTTAAAGTACAGCGGTTGTCTGATTGATTTTCTAGCTTTACATTATTTATTTTTTTTTTAATATATGCAGATCCTATACAGATATTCAATTTGGATAAAAAATTTAGATCTCTCATGTAGGATTCGTATTCAGATACTCACGTACTCTTTGAATTGCAATTTCATAATAATAAATATAATATAATAAATAAAATAAACATATAATGGATAAAAGGATAAGCTTCGTTCCATCTACCCAGCAAATAGAAATATCTAAGTCACCACATCGAACAGTAAAAATCTAAATTTCCAATTAAAACCTAATCCAATCCTCTCGTTTCTCCTGAGCAAATAAAAAGTAAGATTTTCCGGCGATTGTTCAGCGGCGCGAAGCAGCTCGTCGCATAAATCATAATCAAGGCGCTCGGGAGGCCCGAGCGAAACGCAATCCATCACGTGGCTGCCTCGGCAAAGTGAAAAGACTCGTTCGCGCTTTTTCCTCGCGGGGGCCTCCGCAGACAATGGGGAGGGAGCCGATCGGCGTCGCGCAATTAACGAAAAGGAGCCGCGCGATTTAATCAATTTGAAAATTCGAGAGACTTCGCTTATGGCGCCCCGTTAACGCCTTAATTAGCGCCGAGGAAAGGGTATAATGAAGCCCGCGGCTTGCGGAGATTTATCATAGTATCCCCCTTCCCCTTCCCTCTCTTCTGGTTATAATTGCAAGCCTTAAATTTTTATATACGCTGAGAAAAATAGGTTAAAAATTATTATTTTATTCTACTAATGAAGTGACCCACGCGATCTTGAAGATAATAAATTATTTTTAAATTATAATTATAATTATACAATTTCTAATGAACTACAAAATATTTAAAAAAATGTTTAGTAAAAATTACTACGAGTTAAAAAAAAAAAAAAATTCTCTTAGATCGAGTGAATCGTCCCGTTACTAGAGAAAAATACTGATTTTTCTTAACCTACATTTTCTCACTAACATACACATCCTCATAATTTTGGAATTTTTTGTTTTCAAGGCATGCGGAATACTTTGATAAAATAATATAAAAACACGTGATTTTGTGAAATTTATATACAAAAATGGTACTTATCGTTTACAGCAAAATTCCAGAAGCACAAAACAATTATTTATTCGAAAAGAAAAAGAAAACGAGAAAGGCAATTGCAATTAAAACAGCCAGTACCGGGCGAATGAAATTAAAGCTAATCTCACGGACGTCCATTAAACAGCGTCGGCCAAAGCCGGCCATTAGGTAAGGTGCTTATCGGAAAAGCGGCGCTTCCGCTTCATCCCCCGTAAATTAGCGTAGCCTCGCGCGTAAAAGTCCGTCGGGATGGCCGCGCGTGTCTGAGCGCGAGTAATAAAAAATCCGCGACGACAGATAAATTCACGCCGTTTAATTGGCGCCGAATCGGGCGCTTCAAAGGCGCCGGAGCCACGCGCCTCGCTCGTCACGTGCACCGGCAATTTGCATAATTCGCGGATCGGTATATGTGTGCACCGACGAAAAATCGCACGGGAGGCACGGGAGGGAACAATGTATGAGGCGCTCAAGGGGCACGTGCTTCACGCGCGTAAAATTCGAAAAATGTCGCGGTGCCTCCTTTGTACATTAGTATCTTTTTTTTTCTTTTTTTTTTTCGTGGGATTGAGCGACTGTGTCTATGTGTACGTACGCCGTTGATTCAAGCTGCAGCGTGTGTAGCGTTTTTTTTTCCTTCCTTCCGGCTGCGACTATACTCGAGTGTTTGACTATCTTTACGACGTGTTTGCGAGCCTCGAGATTGTTAATTGATCCACTCCTTTTTTTGCTTCATTTTTTTTTTAATATACTCTTGTGGACACTGTGCTAACTGTAATGACGAAACGTTTATCGATTTTTTTCTTCGATACGTCAAGAGTCCATCTACGCGAAGATAATGATTCAATGAAAATTATGGGGATAAGTGGCAGTAAAAATTACGAACTAAAGAAGGAATCAGTGTTGAAAAAATTACTATTTGTCTGGAAACGTGATTTTCAGACTAGATTCTCAGATAAAAATTACCATACTCCAGAATAAAATTTTTCCAGTCTATATCAATCTGAAACTACAGTACAGAAATTTTCATTAGAATTTTGACTAGAACATTCCTCTTCAACGTAAATTCAAATGACGCGCCTCGCGATCAGAGCCTCCGATAAACGCCTAAGTGCATTAAACAAACACCGCGGCAATCGCTTCGAAAGTAATTTGAAGAGCATTTACCGAGGCGACGCGCGGCGAGTGCCAATGCGCCGCCTCGATGCAGAAGAATGAGCGGCGCATAAAAAGTGCAGGTGGAAACCGAGCGGCGAAATACTAATAAGTTTTCGAGCGTAAAATCAATGTCACCCAAATCCCAAGCGGAAAAGTCGCCGGCTTCCGGCCGCTGGTCGAGGTTTGTCCCGATGCATTATGGAGGGCGCCGCGCTCTTGTAAAATCGAATTCCGAGCGCTCCCCGTGGGACTCTCCTTGGCCTTTTATGCGCTCCGAGGCGACAACTCGCTTTTGTACTCACCTGCACGCTCTCCCCTCGTATACTGACGGTGGATGTTTATATTCAAATGGCTTAGAGAAGTCCCCTTTGCAAGCCGCGCCGGAGATCGGTTTGTGCATAAATGCATGCGTCCATAGAAGTGTCTCGTAATAGTTTAAAGATTAAAAAAAATATATATATATATTTTACAGTAGTCGTGGACTTTAAAGCTGTAAATTATGCGGACGCGAGGAAGTTATTGTTTTCATATGGAAACCGAGGAGAAATTCGTTCGAATAAATTTTAGGTCATAAAACAGATAGAAATATTAACGAACTTCTGAGCGAAACAACGGGATTTCACGTGACCTAGAGATGGTCAATTTTTACAAATGAAATGGTAAAGCAATAAAAATCAGAGAAGTTCAGTAAAAATATATATTTATCCTCTAAAATTTAGCTGAAGGTAGCTAAAGACTTTCCCAAACTGGCTACGAAGCTTAGCCAAACAAAATTTTCTCTTTTGCGGTATAGCAAAATTATTTTTATTTATTTGATGCATTTTTTCTCAAGTTGTACAGTATTTTATCGACGTATAGCAAAGGAAGAGGCTTGATTTAACGCATTTTTTTATTACCTGTTTACTACACTTTTACTACTCCAACGAGTCGGATGTATGTAGGTTGCAGAAAGTTCAAGAAACTAAGCACACATCAACATGAATAAGCAATGAATGAAATGGCGAACTAAAAGCTTATCGTCATATTTAATACAACATACGAGAGGCGAGCGCATAATGAATGAATGGATTACAAATAAATGGCGAGAGAGAATAATGCATCAACTGCTGAGAGTCCTTGAAATTCTCTTACCGGAAAAGGAGGTTAACAGAGCCCGATCGATGTAAACAAGCAAATCGACGACAAATAACATAAATAATAATCAGCAGTCGCTGCTCAAATGGCTTTCAACGCCAAGGCGTTAAAGGGCCTTTCCGTGACATTAACTTGACGGCATTTCGCATCAATCAAACTACAATGCATTGCCTTCCACTTTGGTATTCAGTATGCAGAGTGGTTCGGATCGCTTCGATGTTTATGGCAATTTTAAGTCATAAAACAGCTCCTTATAAAAAAAGCAACTGGTAATTTTCTAAGCAGTGTAGTGTTAACTTCTAAATCGATCGATAGATCGAATGGAATTTGATTTTAAAGCGCTTGATCGTTAGGCGAGTTACTTAATAAAAGCAGCGAGAACTCGTCCAAATGACCACCTGTCAAAAGCTCACTGTAACGACGCGAAGTGAAATGAAATGAAAGTACCGGGCACTTCAGACTTCACTCCTAATTCTAATCAGAAGGCACATCCAAATTAACGTTACAGGCCCCCCGTAATCGTCAGACTTGCAAAAGAGTGTACCGTTGATGACAATGACACGTGGATCATGCCAGCCTAGAAAAGAACCGCGCGTAACAATTCCTTTCTATCTTTCTCTCTTTAAATATTTCTCTGGATTGTTCCTTTTAACTCTCTATCTGAAAGCTATTTTCTAATTCTCTGTCTGAACGCTTCATTTCCAAATTCATTCTTTCTGACTCTCTATCCAAATCTTTCTCGAACTCTTACTCTTTCTTTTCGATTCTTTAAATCCGAATCTTCCTCTTCGACATTTTTTCTTTTTGACTGTTTATGTGAAAGCTTCTCTGTCTCTTCCTCGTTCGTATTCTTTCTTTTAGGCTCTATATCTGAATCTTTGCCTGACTCTTTTTCTCCCACATTTTTTCTTCTTTTTAACTATGTATCTCAATTTTTCTCTGACTCTTTTACAGATTCTTTTTTTCTGACACTCTTTCTCTCTTCGTTTCAGTGTCTCAGCATTGAAACGTTGATACTCAAGGCGGCCTATATAATGCGGTCCCGACTACTGGTGGAGCTTTCGTAAACGCGCATTCCGCGATGTCGCCGACGCGCGTTATGAAGTCCTCTCGCGACGGGGCTCATTCGTATTCATAATGCCGTGCGAGTCGTTGCCTCCGGTGTTGCCTTCTATAGCCTTGCGGATGCGTAGAAACTGCATGTTGTGACGCCCTCCCTCCCTTCTCCTCCCTGGAGGGAGCTTATCTGAAAGAGGGGCTCTCCTTCGCTCCCGAAGTTTTCTTATCAGCGGGGAACGATCGGGGGCAGAGTGTGAGAATGAGCTTTTTATGGACAAAGTTGAGGATTAACGAGCTCCCTCTAAGAATGGAAATGCATTGTTTTCTAAGGAACTGATGGAAATTTAGAAAATTTACTGTTTTTCTTTTTTTCAAATAAATATTCTTAAGTTGTAAGTAGAGAATGAAATGGCGTGATAATTTATTTACAATAAATTGCGAGATTAGCGTTGAAGAAAAATGATTTTGCATTTCAATTTGGAGAAACGATGTAAATATTTCGTTGCTGCGCGCACGACGTATACGAGGCATGAAATTATTACTGAAAACAAGTAGCTATAATTAATTGTTCTTTTCGTTTCAGGTGAGTGCACATTAAGAATTGCGAACTTAATACTCTCGACCGCTGTAAGTACGATCAAATCGATCCATTCGTTTCCACTTTAAATTTCTAAAAAATATTAACCGCATTTGTCTGCCAATAAATATTTATAATTACAGCAATAATTAGAAGCTAACTGTACGCGATGTTTGCTGTACTACTTTTATAGCGTCGTTTGTTCCTCCGGTATAAAAAAAAAACATTTTTCACATAGTTCACCACGTGCCTTGCAATTTAGAAGATTACTTTAATTTCTTTACTTTTCACTTAACAAAACCGCTTCATTGCGATGGTATTAAAATTATTGCACTGTCACAAGATCAGGTTTAACATTTTCTTCCCTCTAGCGCCTGTTAAATAACAAAATTATACGTGTACGTAATAAACCATTAAAGCCTAAAAAAGAAAGGCAAAATGAAAATGTTAAGGAATAAAAGCAGTCGCGGATTGAGCAACGAGAAAATAAGGTCACGTCCGCAATTTCTTAAGCTTCAAAAGGAAATTCAAATCTATAAGATGAAAATGACCTCAAAGGCGCGCTGCAAGAGAAAACCAGGGTACTCGCCGGGGGTACGCGGTGTATTGACTTTATCATCGTTAGCAGCTCCACTTCGAAGTTACCCAACTGTTTAATCGGCCGTACGCAGCCGGAAATCTGTGCCAAAGCTCTGAGGCCAGTTTTATCGCGTTCAATCATTGATAACACCACTTTCGCACTGATTTCGGCGTTAGAATCCAGACCGGATTTCGACAATCGAAGCGCACGCGAAATAACCGTAATCCACTTGTCTGAGATAGCGAGAGTCCATGAAGCTACCACTATACCCGTCGGTTATAAAACTTCTTCCTCGGCACCCCTCATTTTCTCAGGCTGGAAGCTTCGCAACGTCTTGGGGCTGATCGATAAGCTCACTCGAGCTCGTGGGGCGATATTTAGAGCGGGTCAACGTCGCCGATGAATTTTTGATAAGCCTTGGGTACATGGCGATAGCGCACGACCGACTTGCCTTTTTCATTTCTCTCCCTTGCGTGCACACGCGTACGAGGGGGTAGACAACAACTCCAACGAAGGCTAGCCCCGTTAAAAGTTAATGGCTTTTTTTTCGCTCGCGTAGTTTTATAGTTCTTTTTTTCTCCTCTGATGGTTCTTAGTTGGACTGTCTTGTGAACTTTGACTTGTACTCGATCATATTGAGTGTTTAGTTAAAAGACTCTGACATCTATAAATGTGATGAATTTGGAGATTCAGTGGATTAACTGATGATGAATATTTTTATCATCCAAAAATAAGATGATCGCTTCGTTCATCAATGTTCAGAACAATTCTATATTACGTAAATAATTTTTTTTTATAATAAAAATAAATGATTATAAAATCAAATGATTTTTCAAGGATTTCACATTTATGTGGTGTGGGATTAATGTATTTCTGGATTATATTTTATTTTCTCACTCGTTAAACTGATGAAAACATTCTGCAGAATTACGAGTTGTGTTTATTGTAACTATTATTATATTACTTTGATAAGTTTTCTGTTTTTGTACATTTTTTTTCTTCTGCGTTCTTTTGTAATTGTTCGGAAAAAAGTGGAGTAAAGATTCAGTGCAAAGGACTTATGTTGAATTTAACAATTATATATACGCTAAGATAATAACGAGAGTCCCATAATTATTATGTATTTTAAATAATTCTAGTAGTTATTGATCATTTTTAGGTTAAGGCAAGCTTTTTCTTTAGCAGCCTCGTTCTTTGCTAACCAATTTGTAACTACAGTAGTTTCTGCTAGGAAATGTCCCAGTTTTTCTGTAACCTAGAAATTATAAATTACTGCAAGATGAGTCTGTGCATATCAAACAAGTATTTTAACAAAGAAATAACTTGAATAACTTTAAATGGGAGGATCGTCAAAATTTAAAGAATCCAATCTAACCTCCAGTCACATTCAAGAATGAAAAGTGTTTTTTTCACAATGAACAGCGCACAAATTACTTGGTCTAATTGCCATCAGATAAACTTTGAGAAAACTCAAGAAAACAGTGTGATGGCATGAATACCTCAGTTTCGTATATGTTTACCGGAAGACCTGGCCGGTTAGGCATCTGGAGTAGGTTACCTTCACTGAAAAGTGTGTATTAGTAGCCGTGAACAAAGTACCATAATTTTTTATGAACGCCGTATTATAGTGTCAAAAAACTCCTTTTTACTTAATAACTGAAACATACACAAATTTAAAAAAAAAGGCATAAAAACGAACAATTTACCAATCCAAGACCTCAAATCCCCATGAAGCAAGAATAGCGATAATCGCGCTCTTAACCTTAGGCTAATTCGCGGCAGAGCCTCGCAATAGGCAGCTAAAAAAAAAAAGAGAGAGAGGAAGAGGGGAGCAGAGTACATAAATGAACAATGACGGCGCGAAAATAGAAGCGACTCTCAAGCCGTTTGGCTAAATTCGGCCAATTTCCAGGGTCTCGGGCTCCTCGCGATTCCCCCCTCCCACTGCCCCCATCTTTCGACACGTAAATTACGCGGTCATTGTTGCCGTCCGGTTTGCATCACGACGCGAGATGCAACGACACGTTTCCCCGTTGTGCAATTTGCCCCGTAGCTGCGCGCGCGTCGCTGCGTTGCGCAGCGCGGCGCAGGTCGCATTATAATACCGCGCGGCGCAAAGTGCATCCACCTCCCCTATCCGTCTCCATCAGCTGCCGCGCGCGTTTTCTAATAAGGCGACCGGCGACGGCGGCGAGCCTCTTGCGCGTGCCTCGCAGACTGCTTATTCGCTGATTGGCTCTAAGTGCGAGCGAGCGAGGCAAGCCGGCGTGTCGGCTCGATTTAATTAATCGCGCTTTTTCGGTGTCGCCTCGAATTGTGCCGAATTGGACCGAATTGGAGCTTGACGTGTCAACGATTAGGTCACTGCGATATGGCGTGCGACGCGGTCATTTTCTTAGGTTCTAATGGATGTAAGACGCGGATCGTTTATTTCGCGACTGTATTCTTAGGTTTGCCGCAAGATCCAAGATGAGAGGATACTCTATATCGTCAGCTCTGACGAAAAAAAAAAGCATGAATTATACCACAAGTTCATCAGCTTATGGGAGAGTTTGCTTTACTCTAGTGCTTTAAAAATAGCGAAATTTCAAGTGTTCTCTTGATCTTGTCTCAATTTTTTCTTGGTTTAGTTTTCATCTTTCATTGATCTTATCTGAATCTTGTTTATTTAATAGTCTTGATTTAGTATTAATTATGTCTTAATTTGAATAAGAGGATGATAGGAGGATGATAGGAGGATGATCCCATCTAAAGAGTAGGTAAAAGTGACGGATTCATTACAATTTATTTTAGTTTGTATAATTAATTGGAAGGAGTCAATGGTACCATGAGGGCGCATTGATTGAAGCCGCTTTGATCGCATTCGGAAACATTAATATCCTGAATAGAAAGTTTGTTAGATTCGAAATTACACGCCGTTATTAATTGCTCGGAGAAAGATTTAATTCGCTGTTGCACTTGGCAAAGGCTCAAAAGAGCCGCCACGATGCCTAGCAATCAAGTGTACTCGGGAGTTCGCGCTCTTTGAAAAGGTGCATTTATACTACTACTTGGATTGCGTAATTAAAAGCGGCGAACTCCTTTATCAAAGCCAAATCCGCTATTATCGTTATTATCGTTTCAATTCAAATTTCCATTGAATTTTTAGTGGAATAAAATGTACAGTTTCTTCGTTGAATATGATCTACTTACCTCCGTCGTTTATTTTCTAAAAGTAAAGGGGATTTATTTGTCTTTTGTATACTCGGAAATTTTTGAAAAAATGGAACTAAAATTATCAAAACTGTCGATTTAAATTTTCATATCGCACAATAGCAAATAAATTCTCTGAAAAAATTTAAAGAGGGTTAATAAGGAATTGAAAGCGGCCGAGTGCTTTATCAGAGCTAAACCTATTATTATCATTATTACCGTTTGAATTCAAATCTCAATTGAATTTATAGTCTAAAATAGAATATCCTTACAGGGAACGATCTATTTACCCTTTTATCATTTTACCATTCTAATGCAATTTAAAAAAATAAAAAAACTGAAGTTTCTCTTACTATAAGTGTTCAGATCTGGATCATGAATGTTGAAATTTTAAATTTGATTTTTTTTATATAAAAATATGCAGAAAGTTAAAATATTAGAGTCTGATGCTGAAAACGATTAGCACAGTAGGTCTTTAAAATTATTTAAAGCAGATAAGAGTTGAGACAAAGACATGAAATATTATCAAATAACGAAATACAAATCTCCCAAAGTTTCTCAACAAATTAATCTTCATCTTCATCTCTAAAAATTGAATGAAACAAAAAAAAAAAAAATAATAAAATTGCAAAAATAAAAATTGCAGCATACACATGCAACAACATCGCCGCGCAAATTTTCGTACCGCACAATAAAAAAGGAATCCCCTATATACAACGCAATAATAATTCAAAGGAGGAATGACGAAAGAACCCTTGCACCTGCACATATACAAACACTGATATCGCAGCTCGACGCGCAGCCCAATAAGCGAGAGGATTTCCTTTTCCAATCGCAATGGTATAGTGCACACCTCGAGGCCGATGCACAAAAGCCTCACCGTGAACTCTCGACGCGGCGCACCTCCTCGCGGATTCTGCAACCTGGAAGGCGAGAGATGCGCGCTTTCGACATTCCTCGCGATTATTCCCCGGCGGATTAGAGCCGCCTGATGCGTACATACCTACACATCCACGTCGCCGAGGATTGTGCCCCGGGGCTATATGTATTTTCGATGGAATGTCCCCCCAGGGGCCCTCGCTCGCCGCGAGGCTTGCGGATATATTTTCGCTACGATTTCACCGGATATTTTTTTTTCTTTTTTTTTTTTTTTGCTCGCGGTTTAATTAAAATCGATGGTAGACGGTGCGCGCGGCGGATCGATTACTCCGCGCTCGCGAGTAGGTCGTAAAATTTATTTGCTCGCTCGGAGTGCAATTCGATTCCCGAAGCCGTTCCGTCGCGAAAAATGACGTATATATACATGTGTATACGCGCATAAATGTGCACATGCACATAATATACTTTTTATGTACATAGAAGAGAGGCGACCTTTCGCTTATTTTTAACCGGGCGAGGCGATAATTTTTCGACGCAGCTGCGCCCGTTTTAAACCCCCGCGAAAGAAGTCATTAACTTATCGTATACGGATATAGCCGGGGCTTTACACCCCCGGCCTGCGGAATTCGCGATGTGGAGCGCCGCGTGAATCATCGCGCCGCTATATCGCCGCGGGAAAAGAAGGAGGGAGAGGAGATAGACGAGGTAAAAAAAAAAAAAAAAATAATAAATTCCTGGCGGCGTATGGTCGTCGCTCGTCGAGAGGTGAAAAGCGCGCCTGTAGCCTTAATCGACGGGAGGAGGGAGGGGGGAGGCCCATTTCTGCGCGAAAGCCTCCGCGAGATAAAACGAATCCGGAAAAGTCGAGCCGCGCTTTCTCCCCCCACGGGGGTCAAGCGAGCGCCGAAATTTTTTTATCGCACCTCGCGGACGATTGATGAGTTGACGCCTCATTTGCATCGGCCTCTGGGGACTATTTATTGATTGATCGAAGCGGGATATGTAATAATGTAATTATAATTATTATCTGTTGGAATCGAAGGAATCCTATTTGCTGCTCGACACACTTATGGTGTACACGTGACATATACGTATGTATGTGTGTATATATAAATGTAAGTATATATGTAGGTAGTGACTTTACGGATAGAGTAATTAGCTATTAGGCGTTAATCGGATGTCTTTAAAAAGTGAAACGAGAGGCCGGGGCACGTGCGTCTGAGAAAGAGGTTGGATAATATTTTAAATAATTGGCATAGAAATGTGCGATGGCTATATTAAGTCTGGTTCTTGGCTCCTCGACCGTGACCAATCCTCACGCTCGCGGCGTAAGCTACTATTCTTGTTCTTTATTTTCAAAGCGATTTATGCGCTCTTGGTTCTTAATTATTTTCTTTGAAAAAATGAAGAAACAATTAAACGTTCCTTTTACTGTCGATTTCGCAACTTTCTAGAAAATTATTGTACCGCGCTGTATCG
This sequence comes from Sycophila texana, assembly GCA_035582955.1. Lineage (NCBI taxonomy): Eukaryota > Metazoa > Arthropoda > Insecta > Hymenoptera > Eurytomidae > Sycophila > Sycophila texana. The sequence continues at coordinate 12,235 of JAWWEN010010319.1, read as the reverse complement.
AGCGGATCTTCAATTTTTAGCTCCAATTATATCCACAACTTATACTTTTCATCTCTCGCAATATCCACACTTTATCTTGAAAACTGAAGATTAATTCAAATCACTATATATAAATATATAATTCTTCACCTGCAAATTTAGTACGCGATGAACACAGTGCACCATAATCGTTTCACCATTGAGATGAAAAAAAAAACGGCCTCGATATCAATAGCAGAAAAATCACCTCTGGTCGTGCAATGCACAGTATTGCGCGCGCGTAATTGGCGCACATTTAAATATGACTTATCAAAGCCACCGGCGAAACAATTTCAGAGTGGCGCAGAATTAATCATCCTGTTAAAATTAAACACAATCATTTGAAATTATGTTTTTTCAAAATTACCAGAAATATATATATATGTAAGTATAAGACTATCGAATGTGCGCGACACGTGCGGCGAGTTAAGGCTCCCATGTGCGTTTCATGTATGAATTCCTCGAGCTGAGAACATGGATCGCATTCTTCCGACGACTCGAAGTGTACAAACACGACTTGTGAATCCACGCGACGCAAAAGAGCCTTTGTAAACACGCGGACACTCGATTCGCTTCGAGCGATAAAAAAAAGTCTCTATCACTATCCCTTTCTCACTCTTTTTATTTTTATTGCGTTGCATCAGCGTCTAATCATTTTTCAGGATGCGGGTTTTGCATTACAATTATATGTGTACGATTTTTTTTTTCTTTCAGAGATACGCTTAATATTCACGGTGCCTCTCCGCGAAAAGTAGTTTTAGATTTCCACGAAGTTCGTTACAAAACAATTTGAATACTTAAATTATTCAATATTTATAATAGATTAAACAAATTTTTTCAGAGGTCTTTAAGGAGAAAAATTTAAAAATAAAACTTTTTTTACGAATAGAGGAATTTTATTGAAAAAATTGCAGAAAATTATAAGTAAATGGAGTCACTGTCTAGTTCTACTAGAAATTACTATGCTTTATAGTAAAATTTGTTAAATAGTTTTGTAAATTTTCATACACATAAACTTTACTATAAAGTGAAGTAAATTTTGCAAAAAAATGCCTCTCCGCGTACTTTACTTTAAACTCAAGCTGCATAACAAAAACAAAAATAAAAATTTGTACAACAATAATGCTTCATGGTACTTAAAAACGATTACGGATGACACATACTTAATTAAGAATGACTATAGACATCAGTTCGCCATAAGAGTATAAAATAACTTACAACACCCGATAAGATAAGAAATTGTTCTCCTCAGCTTCGGGCGTTAAGAGCGTCGTTGCGCAAAAAAAAAAGAAGAAGGAAAGAGATCGGAATTATTGGCGGGGCGATAAATCGGGAAAAAGAGAGCGGGTGAAATCATCGGCGATGCAGGGGGGCAGAGAGAGAAAGAGGATAAAGAAAGCAAGGCCGCGGAACAAATGACGAACTTTCGATCGTTTGTTTGACGCAGACGCCGTGAGTAAACAAAGCTTTTTTCAAATCGAGTGCCGCGCCGGTAATGAGCGATAATTTTTGCGCCAGTCTGCGCAAGACCTCGAACGCCACGAGAGGAACTTCCTTTTTTCTTTTATCTCGGATCGGGTTGACATTTCGAGCACTCGGGACTATGCTTGATTGAGCAAGAAATTGATTAATTAATTTTTTTGAATTTTAATTACAGAAAGAAAGCAATTAGAACTTTAGTTACATTTTTTCTGAACTTGAAATAAGTTTTAGTGTAATTAACACTTTTTTTAATTAATCAAAGATATCTTTGATCATACCATATTTTAAGTACTATGTGTTTTAATTCCATACTATAGTAATAATAAATGCAATTCAAAATAAATATCCGAGTATACAAATTTAACGTCGCTTAGTAAAAGAAAAATTATATTTCAATTAAATATTCTGTCAGAAAGAGCAACCGTTTTGATGATACGGTCTATTAACCAGAGGAAGTGGCCTATTCAAAGTAGTAAAAGGTGTACAGGCGCAGTAACCAGAAAACAGGAGGTCTCAACGCGGCGCTAATAGGGAAACCCCTTGATGCCCATTTTCCAAAAGATGAAACAACTCGGCCGTGAAATTAATAAACTAACAAGACCCGCATGGTTACCCTCAATTACCCGAAAGCTCGGCGCCTGTCAGTCGATAAGTCATCCCGACTTTACGTCCGCACCCACCGAGGACAAAGGGCAAGCCGCGCGAGATCAAACACCTTCCCCATTCTATTTTCGCTTTCCTCCGGAATTGGAGTTTCACGTGTCAACGATATTAGACCATTGCGATGTGGCGTGCGGTGCGGTCATTTTCTTACACTCTAATAGATATTTGATGCGGATTCTTCAATTTACATTTGTTTCATTGTCAGATCTGGCGCGCAGGATGAGACTATATACTAAAATTTCAAGTCGTACTTGAATGTTGTCTTGTACGTGTCTTCATCTTGTCTCTAACTGTTGTTAATGTTGCCTCAATCTTGCCTCAAACTATCCTTGCATTTGTCTTGTTCTTGTCTTAAAATAGACTTAATGTTGTCTTAATCTTGCCTTACACTATTCTTGCATTTATCTTGCTCTTGTCTTAAAAAAGTCTTAATGTTGTCTTAATCTTGCCTTAAGGTGGTACTTATAAAGGAAACTACTCGATATTTATTTAAAAAAAAAAAACGAGAAACAACTCAGCCATGAAATTAATAAACAAAAACCCGCATTTTTTCTCGTCAATTACCAAAAAGCTCGGCGCGCTTCGGCCATAAGTCATGGCGACTTCACGCTCGTTCCCATCGAGGACAAAGGGTAAGCCGCATTAGATCAAACACCTTCCCCTTTCTATTTTCGTTTTCCTCCAGCGGCAAGACAGTCCGATTAGTCAGACGCGGTGTCGCTCGGATTTTCCCTCGTGATTTCCTGTCCTCTCTCGCGACGAGCTGACGTAACTTGGCCGTTATTGAGCAATCGATCGCCGCCCGACGTTTCGCTTCTGTTCTTCTCTCTCTTTTTAATTACTGTTATTTATCGCGAGCCTCGTTCTTTTTTTTTTCTTTTCGTATCGGTCGTGCACCTGTTGGGTTGTTGAGACAGTGGCGAGGGAGTACAATGCGCGAAGTTGCTCCGTGATTCATGTACTGGGAAACGTCGCGTGATGGTTAGTGACGAATCTTTTAGTGAGCGAGAAATTGATGCTTCTTTGATCGCGACGCTAATGTGAGTCAAGTGCTCTCGATGCTCTTCCGGTTAGTTGATTCATTACTTAATTGTTGAGTAACTCTTTTTTTTTCTTCGCGATCAGTTTATATGTTTGTAGCTTTTACATTTTATTCATACTTCTTTTCTTACAGTGTTTAATAAATTTACGAAACACATGGTTCACTGATTACTGAAAAAAGTTTAAAAAATTTGAAATAAAAACGACGCCTGAAAATCACCTGAACTTATAAACTATAACTACTTATAAACTATGTATTAAATTGTTAAAAAAAAAAAAACAATTTGCACAATATTCAGTACTTTTTTACATACTGAAACATCTTAAAAATTGAGTTTAATTGAGCTTACACGCAGACGCAATAATCCCGTCGCCCTCGTTTACTTTAAAAACAGAAAAAAAAAATTAAATTCAAAATTAATAAACAAAAAAACTGCACTTTTACTTTTAAAATCGTGAAATTCGCCGGGCGAAGAATCGCAGCAGACACCTCGCGAGTAAAGGCGTTGCCCGGGAAGAGCAGTCCTCGCCGGAGGCTTTCGCTCGGCACGTCGACGCATCATGCCCAATTCAACGAACGCTCATTGCGCTTAATTAATTAATCTTCCAATTGGACCTCATTATCCCTGCCTCGGCGGCTTATCCCCGACATTCCTCTCTCTCTCTCCTTCTCGCCCCTTTCTCCGCGAGCGCGCCTCTGGCTCTCGTCTCGCTTCGCCTCTTACAATCGCGTGCTTTATGTTTCCGTCAGTCTTTCTTTTTCCTTCTTTTTTCTTTATACTCCGCCGTCGAGGGAGTCTGCTCTTTTTTTTCCGGTGGATCGGAGTGGGGGAACAGGCTTGTTTGTCGAAGGAAAGTCGGCGAGTGAATTTTCGTCGTCGAGGAAAGCCGACTTTCCTGTTTGTGAGTCACCCGTGGGAGACGCTGACGATCGGGACATGGCTTTGGGTGACTTTCCAGCGAGGGTGTGGTGCCCCATTTGTTTTTTGGGCAAATAAACTGGAGGCCGGCCTGTTGTTGAGGAAATCATTTATTAATTCTAAGCGTCGAGTGTTCTGCTTGTGTAGAGTTTAAATTGCGTTGAAACTGGCCGACCAGGATACCGACGACTTGAGTTTTCATTTCACTCACTCACGATCTTATCGCATTCTACATTCTTGAGAAAATATTTCAATTTTATTCTGCGTCTTTTTCTTTTTAGTTTATTAAATGAAATGCGATTTGTGTTTTTTTTTTTTAACAAGTTTTCGATTAAATAGCGCAAAAATTCAAATAGTTTTTTTTCGAGTATTTAATATAATTATTTTAATAATCGAAGAAGTTTGAAGACAAATTTATCGGGTAATCTTCTATCGAAAAAAACAATACACAACAATTTTTAACCGTGTGATTTTCTACTAAACTAAAAATTTCAAACAGCTCAAAAATTAAATCTTAAAATTGAAGCAGTGCGTACGAAACGAGCAGCCAATAAACTCGACGCTGTCAAAATAGCCCAAGCGTTTAGCTAAGAGCCGCGGGGAGCCCACGCAGCTCGGACAAAGTCAAGTCTTCCAGAAATCATGCAAATCCGTCGTCGCGCGGCTCCGGCCGAGTCGAGCCCCGCGCACTGCACTTCTGGACAATTGAAAGAGAAGCTCCGTCCGGGACGAGAGCGGTCCATTGCACACATCCGCCGCTCCGGGCTGTTCTCTCTAATGCCACCTTCATTGCGCGCTGCGGCCTCCTACTCCGGCGACACCCACTTGGGGAGAGAGGCGAGTTCGCCGGCCGGCGAATAAGTCGACGCACTGGGAAAGTCTCTCTCTCTCTCTCTCTCTCTCTCTCTCTCTCTCTCTCGCTCTCTCTCTCTCTCTTTCTCTTGCAAAGTACCTGCAGCTGTTGCCTGCGACGAGTCGCATTATACCGAGTGACCCCCCCGACGCAATATCGCCCGATCCCCGACTCTCTTTTGAGAATACTCTGTGGAGAGTTTTTTCTTTCTTTTTTTCTTCTTTTTTTTTTATGGTTATTGTTTTGTATATTGAAATGAAATTTTGATTAAGGGTGTTTCGAAGTAAGCGGAGTTTGTAATTGAATTTGGGGAAACTTTTTCTTTGCCTGGTTTCTCATTCGAGCTGGAATGAATTATGAAAAATTAACATTCGAACTACTGAGAGAGAGAAAAAAAGAGAGGTTATAACTTTCATAAACAAAAATTAGCATAATTCTTTAAAAAGTTTAATTAAACACAAATTTATTTAAAAATTACAAGAATTTATAATAATTTTTATAACTTTTTTAAATTTAATTGCCAATAGAATTAATTATAAAAAAAGAATTGCTGATGCTAATAAAACATGGATTTTTTTAAAGAGATTTGATCATAATTTTTGTATAGTTTTTTACTGTTGTTTCAAAAAATCAGTAATTGCATAGTCAGTTGTTCAAGTAAGTCATAGTGTTTTTAATGTTCTCCAAGGAGAGTTAAAATTGGCCTAGGCAATGAATAATCACTGACGTTAGTTATGTTTCACACTGTTTTAGATAAGAGAAAAGTTCTACGAAGAATTAAAACTAATAATTAAGTAAAGATAAAATTAACTCATATCAGTTTATACTACTTTTTTTAATTAAAAACAGAGATTTTGCAATAAAAATATTTTACATATTCCTACTAGAAAAAGTAAAAAAAAAATGTAAATTATATAAAAAAACTGTACAGTTTTCTAATAAATTTTAAAGTTTTTCCAATAAGATCGTAAATCTTGAAAGAAACTGCAGTAAATTTTAGAACAAAATATTGTAATAATGTTTCCAATATAAATGTAATTTCACGAGAACATTAAAATTGACCACTGCAATTTTTATCAGCGAATTTCTCTCTATGCAATTAAAACACCCACACTAATAACTAAAAAAAAAAAGCGACGTATGCACATACACGCAAGGCTTTAACTCAATTAAAACGATCCCGTCAATTTGGCCGCAACAAAACCCGTTCATCGTTAAATCCCACACCACGCCGAAACAAACGGCACTTGTAACATTTAAAAGGCGCGCGCTTGTCTTCGAGATCCGCGCAGCTGCAAAGGGTTACATTATACTCGGAGGCGCTCCGTCGAAGTCCCCCCGTAATGAACTCCTCCCTCTTTACTTTCCTTTTTATTTCCACGTCCTCCTTCTTTACTTTCCTTTTTATTTTCACGTCGCGGCTGCGGGAGACACTCGCGGCTCATTCTCGGAAGGGGAAACGGATCGAATTTGCGGGAGGAATTGAGAGCGAGCAGCACAGGCAAGGGCCGATCGATTCGTTAAGTGGTCCGTCTTACTTTTAACTCTGCGTTTGAATAAATTACCGCGCTCAGGGCTGCGGGGTTAATTTAAGAAAGCTGCGGAGTGGAGGATAGTTTATTTCTCCCCCCCTTTTTTTTGTAACAGAGCGTTTCGTGCGTTAGAAAACGTACGGAGAGTAATTGGCGATCGCTCGGTGATAAATTGATAATTGCAGTGTTTTGCGTGCAAACGAGATATTAATAATTATTATGCTGTGGATCATTTCGGAGTTTCTCTTATTAGCATCCTTTCTGATTGAAGCTGATTTATCGGCAATTTCTTTTACAGCGTACGTATATAATATACATGTGTATATAGCAGGGCATAGATAGCACGGGATTGCGTGTGGTATGCGTATTACGGGAAAATGGGGTTTTTTGTTTAAAACAAAAAAGAATTAAATTGATAAGATTAGCGATATAATCTGTAGAAATTAAATTCGCTCATTATAGAGGGATTGCAGGGTCTCTTGATAACACCGCAATCTGCGATCATTAATACGTGAAAGCTATTTTCCTGCGTGATACACTTTTCATGCTCAAACTCAATGAGTTTTTGCTAAAAGTGTATCCCTCTCTCTCTCTCTCGTGTATCCATTCAGTATACAATTTGTAATAATTTATAAAAAATATGAATAAATTATTTTCATCGATGTCTGCACTTGATTTTTAACAAATCTAATTTTTAGGAGAAAAAAATCCATTGATTTGTTCGAAACTCGTGAGCTTTTAAAGAGGCATTCACATTTAATTATGGAATTATCATTAAATTATCAATTTAACAAACTTTAAAAATTACGAATAAATTATTGAGCGCATAAATAAATAACTTCATTTTACGTACACTGTTAAAAATGTTAATGAAGCTTATTTCAAGCATGTGACTGAAAATTAACGAGTTAATGTTAATAATTTTACATTGTAATAATTTAAACGTGTAATAATTTTACATTAAATTTAATAATCTTGCGAAGAATTTAACAATTTTCTAATACAAAATTTAATAATTTTCACTTTAAAATTTTTTTAATATATACATGCTTGAAATAAGCTTCCTTCACATTTATTGATTTTAATGAAGAACGTTTTTTCAGTGTAAGCTTCTTCTTCTACTTTCCTGAACATATACAATAAAAAAAAAAAACTAATGAATTTTTTGCATACGCTCATTATAGTCACTACAGCGACTCACTTTCTTTCGCAGTTTTCGCGCGTGCCGCATTGATCCGTAACACGCGAAAAACACGCTAATTCGTTTCGAATTTTTGCCATCGCTAAGATAGCGAATTTTTTTTTTTTTTTCGAATACGAATATCCGTGCAGCTGAGGTTCGTTCGATGCGGCCTGGATCGCGCCCGTCGCTTTCTCGCTCAACGCGCGAAATAAGAAGTATCGGCGCGATCCACCGCACGGTAGCCCCCAATTAGCGCTCGGCACACTTTTCCCGCGCGCATTCCTCGGTCTAAAAACGAGCGCGGGCCGCTCCTACTTTGCATCGCGATCCCCGGGCTACTGTACCTAGAATTTCAATTATTCCCGGGGACCGATGAACCTGCATTATTGCACGTGCTCCGCTGAACTTCCTCGTATTTAATTGTTTTTTAAAGTCAAAATGGGCTTCTGCGCCTTGACTTCAATAAATTATGATCAATTTCTCTACAGAGAGAGAAGTTCTAGTAAAAATTACTATACTGTTTTGTAATGCAGGGACAGACACGACAAATCAAAATTTTTATTGGAAAGTATAGTAAATTTCTAATAAAAATTTTTATATGTCCAGTCTGTCCCTGCGTTACAATAAAAGTATAGTCATTTTTACAGAAACTTTTCTCTCCGTCTCCCTCTCTCTCTCTCCGAACGGCCCTAATAAAAAAACTGCTCTATTCTACACGCAGAAAAATTTTTGCATTAAAATTTACATACAGTCGTTACTAAAGGCAAGAACGTAGTAGAAGAAAAAAATGCTGTAATGATTTTTAGATTAATTTTTACATCAAAATTGTTTTCTATGCCATCGCATGAAAAGAAAATTATAATTACCACGCTCGTATTTAAATTTTACAATAAAATCTTTCTTTTTCTCCCTCTTCGTTAATCAAAAAAAAGAAAAAATTGAAAGAACGAAGGTACGGTTTCTGGGCCGCGTATGCAGCGACATTGTCGACTGACTGACCCCCTTTTTTTTCACCTCGACGACAATGAAAAAGTCCAGAGCTTTCGGAGCTTTCTTTTTAACGACGCGCCGTTTTTTCGGCGCGCGAGGGATTTGAAATTTATGCGCGAAATGCATTTCGGCGAATCGAAATGAAAATCTGAACGATGTTCGCTCTATTTGCATGGCAAGCGGGGGAAAAATGATTCCGCGCTTGTCAAACGGATGGAAATTTCCTACTCCTTCGGGGCACAGCGAGAGGTTTGTTAAATTCGAGCGGGATGAGTTTATATAGAGCGTCGGTGAAAATTAATATAATAGAAAATTCATTTTCGAAATCCATTTTCAGATGGACGGAGTGTTTGCGAGTGCTTCTATAAATTATTGGCGTATTGAGCTCCTGTCGGATGTATTTAATTCAAGCTCGAGTAATTTACAGCTGCTCAGGTGGTGTTATAAATATACTGCTCGAAAAATTAACATAATTTATTATTCATATAAAGTAGAAGCTTTTTGTTAATTCAAAACTTATAAACAACAAAATATCAGGTTGCTGAAAATTCGGTGATGCGCTCTAAAAGTAGTTTAGCGAGCGACCGATAAAAGATTAATTCGTTCAGGAGGGCCGATAAAAGATTAATTCGTTCAGGAGGGCCGATAAAATTTTGCATTATCGATGTTATTCAGAGTGGTTTTGTCGTTCACTTTTTCGGCCGGAGAATTGCCAGCGGGGAGTAACATAAATTGACTCTCTTTGCAGTGCTGCTCTCGCCTAAATACCGCTTGATAAATGCCAACCTTTTTCTGGCTCCAATTCTCCATCATTTGCATTTCGATCAGCGGCATCGGAGATTGCCGCGGATAGCGTTATATCGATTCTTGTCCAAACGCCAGTACAGAACTTACCGAGAGCTAAGCACACGACCCTGCATTTAAATTGACCAACTTCTTCTTTCGCGGGTCTTTTTATGGCTCCTTAAAAAAGATGCCCATCTATAAAAAAAATAAATAAATAATTTTAAAATGTGTACTATAGCGGAATAAATACATTCCAATAATAAATAATAAAACACATTATACGAAAAAAACTATAATTTTTTTTTTTTAGAAAATGTTGCTTAATAATTTCTAAGGATTTATTTTGATCGAGTGTGTAGCCTGCAGTGACTGGTGGTACGGTCGAAACGAGTTGTACGGTAATTTAATTTGCTTTTTTGTGCAACTTAAAGCCTGTCGAACGGCGAATATTAAGCGAGAGTCAACAGTCCTGACAAACATCGATTTCAGCTCTTTAAACTCGATGATTAAAGCCGGCACCGAGAGCCCCGTTACACCGAATGCTTCGTTTTATTAAAAAGATGACTGACAACTCCAGTTAATAACGGAAGTAAGTATCTGCAATTCCGATGGGTCAGTTCGAGCGAGACCTCGGGTATTAAATGATTACGTCGGATGAGTCATGGTCTATTTTGCTCAGCCTCCGTTTTCTCCGATACCGATATCAAAAAGTATCAATTATTTTATCACCCCATGGGCGATACGAGGGTCTCGCCTAACCCGGCGGTAACAGTAAGCTGCTTCATAGTAATCGACTTGGTATTTTAAAGCTGAACGACATTTTATTAGATAATTATTTTTAATGAAATTACGTTCAATGTTCTCCTTTAATCTGTGAATCTTTATTTTTACTAGGAAAATGCAATCTTGATATTTTAAAGTTAGAAAATTAATTAGAACGACGTTTACTTAATATGCACTTATTTAAAATGAAATTTCATTTTAAATTAAGTAGAAGATTTTAAGATTTAACGTTTAGTTTAATGATTATCATTTGATAGTATTGATGAAGTCTTTTTTTTTTTTTTTAATTTTCGCGCCAACCTGTTGAAATACTTTTTTTTTGAGCTTCACAGCATCTTGTTATCATTTTTAGTTTTATGGATATAGTAATTTTTTGCATGTACACTTTAGTATCTACATTATTTTTCCGAAAGTTTTTAATATTTACAGCGTCATTCTTATCGTTAATTTAATTAATATTAATACAACTATATACAGAAGCAATGCTGTAATTATTTTTTAAAACGTTCGAAAAAATATTACGCACACCAAGTGTACTTCGACAATTTTTCCTTCCATTCCATTCCTTTAAAAAATTGCACCTGTCCGTAGAAACGCTCAAATATAATAAACACAATAATAGAAATTAAGTACCCCAATGCAATAGCAAATAAATCTAAAATAATTACTCGACACATTTATTATACGCACGTTTAAATCTACACTTTTCATCCCGTTAGCCTCCATTACTCACAAAAGTGCTTTTGTAGAGAGACAGAAGAAGAAAAAAAAAGTTGAATATCATGTTCAAAGCAACATGTAGCCACAATGTGCTCGTCATCATTCGATATCAATAACGACGTCTCCGTCTCATTAAAACTTGGTGAACCACTGAGTTTCTTCCTATCATCGGCCGATTGAGACGTTCTAAGCGTCTCTTTGATGCAATCACCCTACTACAAGCCACAGCAAAGCGACTGGAAAAAGAGGAACCTTATACCCATCCCCCCCCCAAAAAAAAAAAAAAAAAAAAGTGTTCGTAGAACCCGTTACGAGGAAACGCTTCAGTCGCTTGATTTCCCCCGCTCATCCCGGCGTTCGCGCGCGAATCAATAAGCCGAGGCGTTGCAGTGCGAATGTAACCCCCCACTCCCCCTTGGAAAAATCAAACGTCAATAATAATTCATAATCCTACGAATTAAAAAAATTATTTTACAAGCCGGCAGTCGGAATTACAAATTAAAAAAAAAATCGAATTCAAACGGTAATTCAATTGCTTTTTTAATGCTCCATTTGCAACCCTGATCCTATTTAAAAAAAAAAAAAATGATGGTAGCCGGTCTTTTTATCGCGCTTCCTTCGAATCGACAAAAGCCAATAAACTCGCTCGGCGGCGTCATTTCGCGCGGGCGACGCGTGCGTTCCCCTCCGACGCGCCGCGATCAATGAACCTCGCGGACGCCCAGCTATTTTCAGTCGTCCTCTCTTTTCTTCTTTCCCCCTCTTTATTTAATTTTTTTTTAAATTTTTTTTTATAATTCTGCGGTGATAAGACGACGGCGCGTTATCGTGTGGGAACTACAAGGATAGCTCTATCTCTCGTTCTCTTTCTTTCGGGTTGTCTCATTGTATGCGTATATAAGTGTCTCTGCCTCGCTGGAAAAGCGCGCGCGGGTCATTACGGATGAGTGGCGACGATGTCTTCGCACGCGAGAAGAGCTTGATGAATGACGGGCCTTGTTTGCGTGCCGATAGAGAGTCGAGAACGCACGAATCAAAGTCATAAGGATTGAGGATTTCTTTTTTCTTCTTCTTCTACTTTTTTTAATACAAATATTTGAATGATATAAGACTAAAATTGTAGCTTTTGAATTGTATGTACTTTATTTTTAATTGATACACGTGTCTATACTCTCTACTACATTTAATCACTGAGAAAAAAATATGGTTGAAACAATAGAATTTTCTGTTGAATACTGGCAATTGCATATTCCATTACTTTAAC
>JAWWEN010010298.1:0-24569 GCA_035582955.1 Sycophila texana | reverse complement strand
AAAAGATCTGATTATTAAAAATTTAAAATAAAATTTTTACAGTTAATAAATAAGAAATTGTTTTTTAGTGAAATTAAATTAACTCAGGCTGGGCCCCTTAACCGGATATGCCCATGCGCCAATCAAATCGCGTTTTAAAATACTTCACAACATCCTGCCATCCTTTTTTAAAGAGAGGATGAAATAAAAAGTGTACGTGACTGTGAGGTAACTCTCTAGTCATTAACGCATATTAGAGTCATCAGCTGACAGACAACTGATCTGTTGTGTTTAGTAGATGCACGTAGGCACGAATGCTTTCTTCCAACAGCGAGGGTATGTCGCGGGCCTCACTTCCGCGTAACAGTGTGTCATTCAATATGCCAGTATTGCCCAACAGCTGAGCGGGTTTGGTTGTACTACTGAACCGTGAGATGCCTGGAGAGGTCACATGCTCAGCATAAGGAACAGACCAATCATTTGTGCGCCCGACGCTCGCGGATAAAGGACGAAATATCCATTCGGCCTACTAATTGATTACTGTATAAACAGACTTTCTTTTATTTCAGATTGCATAATAGCTATTGAACACACTGTATAATTCACTATTCAAACTTTTACCGTTATAAGTAATTTAACATAATTGTGCGAAAAAACAAATCAAAAGCAATTTTTGAATACAGTATTATTATAGACACTCCATTTTCATTATTTTTTTTATTTAAAATGTAAATGATAAGCGATGTATGTTTATAATTGTTTGCTTTTACGATTAGATAAGTTTTGTTATTTGAAAATTGTGTAATATCTATCAATGCCAGTATTCCAGAAAACGATAAGATTAATCTATGTGCAGTATAAAAAATATCAGACGAAGTGTTACCGCTCAGTTGGAAACTGGACTGGCTAGAAAGTGCCCGTTCTGATTTTTTTTTATTTTTAAAATGATTATATTTAAATTTATCATTTTGTTGTGCATTGCCGTGATTCAATGTAGCGCCGATACAAAGTATAAACCTGACTGGAAAAGTTTGGATACTCGGCCCCTTCCTCAATGGTACGACGATGCCAAATTCGGTATTTTTCTACACTGGGGTGTCTACAGTGTGCCGAGTTTCGGGTCAGAATGGTTTTGGAATTATTTGGAAGGTATTATGATTTGTTTTATCACAACATTATTTTAAAAGAATTAATGCTGGGACAATAATTTGCTATCACATTAGACAAGAAACCTGAGTTCGTAGAATTTATGCAAAAACGATACAAGCCGAACTTCACTTACCAAGAATTCGCCAAAGACTTTACTGCTGAATTTTATAATGCCACCCAGTGGGCGGCATTATTCCAAGCTGCAGGGGCCAAATATGTAGTTCTTACAAGTAAACACCATGAAGGTTATACCCTTTGGCCTTCCAAATACTCGTTCAGTTGGAATGCTCAAGATGTAGGGCCTCACAGGGATTTAATAGGTATTTCTGAGTTATAATCGTTATTAATAAAATTTATCGTCAATTATGAAAGAAAATAATCAAAATTAATTTTTTATGATATTTTTATGATTACAATTAGACGAATTAGCAACTGCTGTGAAGAAGACGGACGTAAAGTTCGGTCTGTATCATTCTTTATTTGAGTGGTACAATCCTTTATGGTTGAATGACAAAAACCATCTGTTTACTACAAATACGTTTGTTAATAGCAAAGTTATGCCAGAATTGAGAGAATTAGTTGAAACTTATAAGCCGGAAATCGTGTGGTCCGATGGTGATGCAGGCGCTCCCGATGCTTATTGGAAATCGAAAGAATTTTTGACTTGGCTTTACAACGACAGCCCAGTGAAGGATACAGTTGTAACCAACGATCGTTGGGGCCTAGAAACTGGATGCAAACATGGCGATTTTTACAGTTGCGCTGATCGTTACAACCCTGGTATGAATTAATAATTTTTATTCTAGCAAATGGTATTGTTACAAATTTATATTTACTTTGCTTTCAAAATTCGAGCTAGACGTTACTCAAATAAATTTCCATCTTTTTATTTTTTTAATAAATTATGTAGGAACTTTACAAAAACATAAATGGGAAAACTGCATGACAATAGACCGCAAGTCTTGGGGTTATAGAAGAAATGCCCAATTACAGGATTACATGAGCTTGGAAGAACTTATTAAAGAGTTAGTGAGTACTGTGAGTTGCGGAGGAAATCTATTGATGAATGTAGGTCCAACTAAAGATGGTTTAATACTTCCGATTTTTGAAGAGCGGCTGCGAGGAATGGGTACTAATACTACTTTTTTTTTAAATTTTTTCGCAATTGATCTTTTATTCATTTGATAATTTTTTGAAGGCAAATGGCTCGAAATTAATGGGGAAGCCATATACAAAACTAAACCATGGAAACATCAAAACGACACTTTGAACGAAGATGTTTGGTACACTACCAGTCATGATGGCAAAAATGTGTACGCTATTGCCCTATCAATTCCGGATGACGGTATTTTAAAGCTAGGCGCTGTCAAATCGATGTCATCCGACACCAATATATCTCTGCTTGGCGACAATAATAAAGTTAATGTAAGTGCAATCGTGATATCTTTTACTTAAGCTCGGATCAACAACAGATTTGAGATTAATTAAATAGATAAAATAATAACAATACTTGTTTACAATATGATAATGACAGCAATTTTTTAAACAGTGGACTCGTACAGCTGATTTTCTCCAGATTTACGTACGATTAGGTCGTACATCACCGCCAGCTTGGGTATACCGATTAGAAAATTACAAAGAGCAAAGTGACTGAATGATTTTGTGCCACTTATAAACACAGAAATAATAATAAATTATTATTTTAAAATCTAATTTTGAGATAAAAATATGCGATTAAAAAGAATCGCGAAGGTTTATTCATCTCATCATTTAAAATAATCAAATTATCATTCACATCACGATAAATGAGGCGTGCGCGAAAATAATTCGAATAATTAGTCAAAATAGTCGTATATTGGTTACTGCTAAAACAACAATAATTTTTATTTTAAAATTCTCTCTGCGTACAATTTATAAAACATTCCCCTTAAATTTTCTTAAATTATCCTCGTCGAACTCCTTCAGAACATCTTATAAATTTTGGCTAAACTGCTTAAGAGACATCCTGATTCTCAAACCTCGTATAACCCATGTAATCAGCCTAACAACTGTTAATTAAAGTCCACTATATCCGGCCGACTAAATCGCCGCCGCCAGGAATAGAATGACATTGTTACCCAAGCGGGGGGGGGGGACAAGCGCCGAGCGATTACCATAGCGTCCTACGCGCCTGAAACTCGGCGGCGTTTCCGCGACAAAAATATAAATCACTCGAACACGCTGTGACGTCGCGGCTTTCCCACGAGGAAAGGCGGCACCCTGGCGGAGCGGTTGCGGCTTATATCGACGAATTGCCACGAATGGCTCGGGGTCATTGCGGCGATGCGAGGTGCCCGTTCTCTTTCCCCATCACTTCCTGCTTTTCTTCGTCCTCCCGCTCGTCCTTTTCCCTCCCTCTTCGTGTTTGTTATCCTGCGCCGCGGCCCGCATGCACATATACCTCCCCCCGGCCCCCTCTCGGCGCTCCTCCTCATCCCATATTCTCGTCAATTACCCGATCGGCGAGACGTGACTCGGCGAGCGGTTACCCGGCGGAAAGATCGTTTTGCAGCTACTCCCGCGATTCGCCTCCTTGCGAGGGTCAGCTCTCTTATCGGACACCTACACACGGTCGCGCCGCTTAAACACACGCCCTCGGTAGACGGTCGCTAGTCGAACTACCGCCAGCGGGAATTGAAGTTCCGTTTGTCGATCCGATCTCTCTTTTCCGTTCGCCGATTCCCTCCTATTCCTCTCTCTCTTTTGCTCACTCGCGCGCTTTCTCTCTCTCTCTCTCTTGCTCGCTCGTTCTCGGTAAAATCGTTAATTGAAACGAGATTGACCCTGATAAGGTCGTTTGTTTAATACGATTGCTCGGGGTGGTTCCTTCCTTTTTCTACTTGATTGCGTAAACGTACCCGTGTACGGTAAAAGATTACGTCTGCGATTGTTTTCGAATTATTGAATATCTTATTATAGCCATTTACTTTAATATCTCTTTAAATTTTAAAATAAGAAGTTCACTTTGAAAATGTGAATAGTGTGACATACTTTGTGTGATAAAAATCGTTCACTTATTTAATGTGAGAATGACTTTTATACGTCATTATTCAATATTTTGTAATCAAGAGGATGTCTCAGTCTGGAATACCAATTCTTTAGGAAATTTACGTGGTATTTTCTTCACCCTAAGCATGAAGTCAGTACATTTAGTTTGACCCTTTATTCAGCAGATATAGCAAATTCTGTTAACAATGCTAATATATCTATTTAGATCTACACTAATTTTTCCATTTGCCATATGAGCAATGTTAACAGCTTTAGATCTGCATTAAAGCTGCTGAATAAAGGCCTATGGGATCAAGAAAATATCATATATAAAGTTTTGAAGCTGAATTAGTGTTCTGGTAGTGAGTTCCTTTGCTAGAAAATTATAATACATTTTTAGATTTAAAGAGTATTTCTTTTATACTTTCCTTTTTCAAAAAGTTTTTACTGTTACATTACGCGGATTAACTATATTTCGAATCATACATTATTTACCGAACAAAAATTATTATAAAAGAATCTTGGTAAAATCTTATTAATTAAAACGTAATTGACCCTGATAATAAAATCGTTTGTTTAATATAATTGCTTGGGGGTGGTTCCTCCTTTTTTTTTACCGAAGATTACATAAACGTACCGGTGTACGGTAAAAGATTACGTTTGATTATAGTTTTCTAATTATGAAATATCTTACATACCGGTTTTCTTTAATACCTCCTCCTTCATCCATTTTGTTTTCAAAAAGTTTTTACTGTTAGATTACGCGTGTCTTACGAACTAATCATTTCAGATTATACATTTTTGTTATCCTGCAAAAAATTATTAATCTCGATTGATATAATAAAAGAAGATCGACAGAGGGCAGCAAATTCCTGGAATAATTATTTATATGCGAGACTTGGATCGGACACGTCGAATAAACGAGAAATAATGATATTTTTCCCGTTGACCGTTGAAACAGGGATATTACGCGGACGACGTAAGATGCTCCGCTCCATTCTTCTCTTTATGCTTATTACCCGAGATACGGCTTATATCGCGGCGTTATAACGACCCGCTAATCGGTACCTTGTAATTTCATTTCTCTTTCTTTCTACTTTTAACGCGTATAACGCGTTCCGGCGCGCGCGGGGCAGGGCTGGTTTTGCTCCTCTTCGTCGTCGTCGTCGTCGTGAGAGGCAGCTGTATAAGTCGCGGCGGCGACGAGACGTGCCTTGATGACAGTGATTATGTCGGCCATGTTAGTCTACCGGTCGCCACCGCGAATGCTCACTTTTTTTTCTCCTCTTCGTCGAAGATCCACGTCTATCTCTCGGAAAGAGAAGAAAATGAAGGGTAACTTTATATACCCTCCTCATGCCGGAGAGAATGTGCATACATTACGGCTGATCGCTTCATAGCCCGCGATCGCTATGAATATGCGCGAAATGCGCGACGACAGAATGATTTGCTCGTAAGATCTAGATAGCGGGGATAGAGCGGATTCGTTCGTCTAAGGCTCTAAGTTCTCTCTTCTGCCTCGAGGTGACTTGGATGTGTTAATTAATCTTTATAGTTGCGAATCTCCGCGTATAAACTGCTAATTTGTCGTTATTTTATTTATTTAGTGTGATTTGCTTAGAATAATATTATATCGGAATATACATACGATACAATATTATTCTAATTACGTGATATTTGCCACGTGATCAATTTTGATATCGGTAATTTCATTTTTATCAGTGTTCATCTGATAAGATGCTTTGAAAAAAGAAAGAAGTTGGCAGGTGTATGTATTTTCTATTTTCTATACGTTTTGTATCGGTGTATCTTAAAATATCAGTTTAATTAAAATCTTGAAGAGCCTGCTACACTGCAGTTAATCGAATGTAAGCAATTGATTTTTTTTTAATTGCAAAAATTGATCGATTAACGGTACAATTTACTGGTAATTAATAAAATGACTCGAAGCTAAGAATATTATCACATTGAATTGATAAACAAAAATATGGCAAATGATTATGAATTAAATCAACATCTCAATAACCAGTTCGTTTTCCACTTTAAAATAAAATGATATTTAATTTATCACACTCGATGCCTTAATTACTCTTTATTAATACTTTCTGAAAGGAAATTAATTAAGACGTTCAAGTGCTGGGAAATAATTTACAAGTCGTTACTATGACATTATTATCTTATATCGTTTAAACCACTATCATTTCTAATAATTTATGTACCAACAGTTAAAATTGATTTATATGGGTAAACTAATTTAATCGAAGAATCTCTTCTTAAAATGCGATGCCAGGATGTTGCGCCTTGCGCAATGCGTTTAGATATATAGGGGCATGTTGATCGGTAGGATTAATATTTGATCAAAATTTTACAATTTGAATCATCGTTAGCTCTTTGTTTTCCTTTTATATAATATTTTTTATAACAAAAACTGTAATTTTATTATAACCTGTTATTTAGTGTATAAATATTGTTTCTTCTCAGAGGAAATTATGTATTGCAATAGAAAGAACGTTCTTTTTTATACACGGGGTTGAAGTCTGTATTGATAATTTTTAGATCATTTTGTAATGATTCTGAAAAGTATCTGTATCTATGTATGCACTAACTACTCCTAGGATCTATACTGAACAGATTTTAATGATTTTTAATTTGTAAATGAATTTTTTTTTTAATCTTTAGAGAACACTTTTTTTGAAAAGAAAATTAAATTCTTTATTTTTTCATGCTGGAAATTTGTCAAATTAACGTAAACATTTTATAAACAGTGCTCTTATTATGTAACAAAAATCATCATTTTATATTTTTCTGCATTTTACTAAAGTAGTATTCAAAAAACTACAAATTATGATGTAATCTGGAAGTAAAATGAAAAAAAGAAGACAAATTTTTTAAACAAAATCTCCAATAAAAATTGGTATCGATTAGACCAGCTCAGCCAGCAGCAGCGGCAAAGGTCTGCTATGCTCGGGGCATGCAAAATCGTGACACAGCATTAGAGTGCGGAGCAGCACGTAATAAGCGGAGCCGGTCAAGTAAAAGAAAGGAAGAGATCACGAAGTGGTGGACGAAAGATTCTACGAGCAGATAGAACGTACTTAATTATATTACCTAATTGGCAGAGCCTCGGTGGAGGCTGCGGGGGCATCGGAAAAGGGGATATCTCGGTCGCTCGTCTTTATTCGAGGCAGGCGCGTGCGCGCACCTTTATGTATATACACGTATATACACACGTAAAGCTGCAGTGGGCTCCTTCCCCTTTGGAAGGTAGGGGCTGCGGACGTCCGTGGTGCGCGCGCTCGACTATGGTATAAGGCGGCCCCCGCAAAGTTCGAATTGAAATCGGCGGCGGGAACTCGTTACACCGCGGCGCTCTCGGCGCAGAACTTGCGTTAACTCGTAATTACTAGCGACGTGTATATCGCGGTGCTCCATCGGAGATCTTGCTTTTGCGACTTGGGCTATCTCGGCGCTGGCTCCAGCTTTAATTTCGTTTCTAACCGTCGCGAT
The DNA here is from genome assembly GCA_035582955.1 of Sycophila texana. NCBI lineage: Eukaryota > Metazoa > Arthropoda > Insecta > Hymenoptera > Eurytomidae > Sycophila > Sycophila texana. The sequence goes on along the minus strand of JAWWEN010010298.1, from coordinate 16,907 downwards.
TTTCGCTCCCGCGACTACCGGGAGGGGGGGAGGTTAGAGAGGGTTCCAACATCGAAAGACAAGACAAAGGGAAATGAGAGTCGGGCGATGAGAAACTACGAGGAAAGTTTTGAGCAATCATTGAGTTTGCAGCGTGATCAAGTGACAGCGTAAACAGAGTTATTCTTTTAATTAGAAGTCCGTGAAATTTTTTTATTTTTATTCTACTTGCATGTTTACTTAGTAGCCGAATTGGGTTCAGTATATTTTTATTGTAACTTTTACAATTATAGATGAGTCAAAATGACAATAACATTTTACTATCAGATTTATGATTAAAATAAATTAGAGAATATTAAAAAATTTAAGAACATAATGGTTATTAGAAATAAACAAGACTTTTTTTGATTAATTAATTAAAATAAAATACTAAATGCATGCACATTGGAATTTTGGAGCAATTCAACCGCAAATTTATCGCAACATCCTTTCGTCTTGTTTTTTTTTTTTGAGAGAACGATGTTGAAAATTGAAAATTATTTAAAAAGGCTCTTATATTTTAAAGAAATTCAAAAGTTGAATACGTGTTTTACTGTAAAAAAATACACAGAATTAATTAATTTGAAGATTGTAACATTTCAATAAAAGCAATAACATTACTGAAATTAATATAATAATGCATATTATGAGTGTATATTCTCAAAATAATGTTTCATAACAATACATCGCCCGTGATGAAAGTATTTTGTTAAAGTGCATATACAAAAAAGACGAGAAATGAGAACCTTGCAAGCCGGGATAATTGAAATGCGAACAATTGATTATTGACTTTAATACGGTTGCGAGCGGTAGTCGGTACGGTAATAATTTTATGAAACCTTGTCAAAATTACGTGTTAGTAAAACGAACGAAATTTAAATTATGGAAGGCAGAGAATTGAATTTTTAATTATTGAGTTCATGTTATCGATGCAGCTTGTTAGTACGCTATTTCGCTTCAGTAAACTTTGGAAATTATGGGATTATTTGTGGCAAATATGTAACGAAAAATCATTAAATGAAGCTTGTTCAGTAGATTTCCGTCTATTTTTCTAAAAAAAAGTTCTTTAAAGCTCTTCCTCTCTTTTAAAATATAGTTGAAGAATAAGTTCTTGGTATCAAAAAGTTATTACATTAACGTAGTCAAGACATTGTTTCTTATCTTGTTGAAAAAATTCTAGAAAAAATCTTGTTTAAAGGAAATAAATTGAAAAAGCGCTACAACTTATGTTTTCTAGATGTTGTTATATTTTTTTTTAAAACAATTTTATCGTAAATACTTGAATTAATTTAACGCACACTGTAATTTATTGAATAAAACTCTCTGCCCTTTGATAAAACGATAGTCTTCCTCAGGATGTTTTCTCAATTCGCAAATAAAATGCCTTCTCGAAGTTTCTTTTGTACTTTAAGACTTTGTCAATGAAAGCATCGGAAATCCTAAGGATTTCATTCGTCACCCCTAATTCTGCTTTGCTGGCTGATTCTTAACCGTAGACTGGTCATTGTTCGTTCACCCCTCGGCAGAACGACTTTCTTTTTTTCCTAGAAAAAAAAAAGGAATCAGCCTAAAAAATGGAACAAAAAGAAAAAGAGAACAAAAGGGGGCGACAGAGTCGCGCCGAGTGATTGTGACAAGAGAAAGAAAGAAAAGCCGATAACTCTATTGACCACGAAGGACCTTAATTACAGATGGATAGAGGAGTTTTCCAGGAGTAGGCAAGGGATCGATGCCTGAATTTAGGGCATCGAAGCATCTATAGACGAATGTAAATGAGCTGGAAGAGATCTCAATTCGGAAAAATTAAGTAGCACCGTATATTGATGTTTATTGCATTAAACTAATAGAATAAATAGAGTTTGATAACGTTGGATACGAAAATTGATTTTTTTTTCTTCTTAAATCAGAAGTTCGCGTATAAACGAAATTTATTTTACTAGAATCTATATTTTAAACTAACTAGAAGATATAGGATTTTGACACGCGAATTTTATTAAAACTGTGACGAGCACAATTTTTTTTATAAAAAAAAACTTAAGAAAATCGAAATGATGAGACCTAACATTTTTGTGTTTAATATTATGCTTCACAAGAGTTCACAAAATCTCGAGTTTCTTTATGCTTTGTCCTAAAAAAAAAACCTTATCCACAGCTTTTCGTATATGCACAACCCGAAAGCCTTATAAGACTGCATCCTCTTTCCAAGTTCAATCATTTTTTCCTCTCTCGAAATTTAATGGAAACAAGAGGAGAACGGCTTGATAAGTGAAACATTGTTACATTCAGCAACGAGTAAATTTTAGTCTCCCAATGGTATTATAATGAATTGCGTGAAGATAAGGCGTAACCTTGAGAGAACGCCGCAGCGGGCGCGCGGAGTAAGTTAAAATAATTGAGCTGACGTGATTTATGTAAATCCGTCGGATGAATTGCCGATCTGGTATATATATATATATATATATATATATATATATATATATACCTCCGCGCCCGAAGAGTCCGGACCAATCAACGCACCTCGTTAGCGCGCTTCCTTTGTAAAATCATACCGAACTTTCCTTGCCGCGGCGCATCGAGAATTCGAATTGGCTGTCATTGGAATGCAGACTACGTGCCTTCCTCGCGTGTCCCCCGCTCGGCCCCTTACGTATAGACACATCGCGAATTCGCTCGTTCGTGCGCCTTTCAGCGGTCAGGCCGAGGTTCGATGAAGCCGAGCAGAGGAGGAGGTGTACGTACACCCGCGGAGCTACATACGGACACAACCACCGAGAGGATTTGAGAATCGAAGGAAGATCGCGGGGTCCCACTCCTCTCCGCGATCTCCTCTGATCGTGCTACTCTTCTCTCTCTCTCTCTCTCTCTCTCTCTCTCTCTCTCTCTCTTTCGATTCTGTGAGTGACTTACAATGCCCGATAGCATCTCCCTAATGATCGGACACGAAACTCCCACACGCGGCTCCCACCTCCCTCGGCTGGACGAGCTTAACCCCCTCCCCCCCCCTCACAGCCTCTCATCGTGGCCCCCTGCCGTAGGATCGGCAATGAGCTGTACGGAGGACGATGCGAGCACAAACGCATTGGCAAGAGACGGAGAATGAAAGAGAGAGAGAGAGAGAGAGAGAGAGAGAGAGAGAGAGAGAGAGAGAGAGAGAGAGAGAGAGAGATAGGCGACAAGAGGGGGACGTTATCAATCGGACGTTCTTGAACGCTGATCCTCCTAATTGTTGACACACTGCTGTACACGCTAACTCGGCGCTGAACGTGGAATTCAGCGGGTGCGTTAAGTGTGTACGAACATGTGTGCTTCGCGGATCAATGAGTTTGCACTTATGTGAGGAATGGGAAGTACAAACTCGTCGAGCAATTTTGATTTGAGGCTGCGTATCTTGCAGGAAAAAGCTTCTTTATTGGCTCATTATCTTCTGTGCTTGCGCTATTTTTTTAGGAAATGAGATAAGAGCTTTTTGCACAAAATTCGTAAAAGTATATATCTCACCTATGTACGATGTGACATTTGGATATAATAAATCAATTGTATTTGGTTTGGCTTGATGGTGTTCTAATTTCTATATTAAGTCTGGCACTAGACTATAGACTAACTACAATTTTAACGTGACATATTCTCGTGTTAGATTATAATACTCATTATTATACGCATGACGTTGTGAAAACTTGTTTATAGTTAATTCTTTAATTTTTAATAATAATAGTATTTCGTGATACCAATTTTTAATGAACAATAATGTCCGCAATATGATTTTCACTTGTTAAAAAATATTTGAATGATATTTATAAAAAAATGAGTTTAACTAACACTTGCAGTTATTAACAAATTTATGTAATGACTGCAACTCATTTTTTTATAAATTCAGTACTGCACGGGATACTTATGTACCGTAGTAAAAATAACCCCTCATAGTGATACAAAAAAATATTGAAGAAAAAATGATATACTAAATTATAGTTTTATTGTGTACACAGGAAAGTCATTTTTTGTCAAATTCTTACAATTCAATCTGTTAAGGGTGTGCTTTATAAAACACAATTTTTAAGTTTTCATGCCTCGGTATAACGGCCTGCGTTTTGATCCTTAGGTTCAGTTAAATTTAATATATTTCCTTCTGTTCATCATACTCTCCTTTTTATAAAGTTACTGTAAACAAACATAAGCCCGTGACTCGAGGAAATAAAGCAAAGCAAACGAAAAGCGTCGCGTTAAAGTAACAACAAGTAGAGTACACTGCTAAACAAGCTCTTGAGCCCTTTCAGTTAAACTCGGCTTGCATAGATTCGCGGTACTTAAGATAGATGACTCAACTTCACGGCAGGACCTTAAGCGAACCGGCGCACGATGCTCCTTTAAGCCTTTTAAAGTGCCGCGCCGAGTGGATCATCCCATGGCTCGAGAGCCAGGAATAAGCGCTATTTGTTTATCTAATTAGCCGGTGGGTGCAGTGCATATATAAAATGACTTTTGCACAAGCGACCTCTCGACGAACAGTCGCCGCAGTCATTTTGCGCTGTCAATTATATATGTCGTGCGGGCATGCCAATTACACATGCAGACAGTTAGTCAAGGAATGCTTATGGTTGTTTAGAAAGTACGATGATCTCAATAACGGTTACGATCTGTCGGAGCGATGACAGGTGGATAGCACAAAGCTTTCTACTGTGGCCGTGGAAAAAATATCTTTGGAAAAGGAACGCTTCTCAGACGGTATACATCCATAAGACTATTGACGGTGCCTTTAAATAAATTAGAGTCTATTAGAAAGTATTTACGAGTGGGATACGTGAGAAAATGTCTGATTAATAAGCGTACTCAGGGAAAAGAAATTAAATTAATGAAGAGGTGAGAGATGCGTGGAAAGGGCAATTTATTTAAAATAATAACCGTTTTAGAAATTTAAGAAATTTAGCAGTAATGATGAAACATTTAATAATATCGCATAATAAATATTATATAGCTTTTTAGTTCAAGTTTTTTGTCGGTACTTTTTCTCATGCAGCATTGTTTCAACAATTTTATTAAAAAAAACTGATATAAATAAGATAAATTATATAATTGTATTAAATTAGTACAATATTTAGAGTTGAATAACCAGGAACTTGATAAATCAAAGTTGAAAGGTATATTTATTTTCATTAGAAGTAAAATAATAATAGTTATTTGTTAATCGAACTGATATTTTTTTTAGTCTTTATCTTTCACAATAGCAGAAGGTAGAGTTTGCGCTTTTTATTAACACCATTATGTACTTTCCTTTTCCTGAACATTTGAAATCGAGGATCTTTGTACACTTGCCGAGTACAGAAAAATGCAACAAATATTAAATTAATTTTAGAAATAAAAATTAGACATTATTTAGCATCTTATAATCTTAATAATATAATTGTATTAAGGAACTTGGTCCGTTAATTTTCTATAAGTAAATAAGTAAATAAATTTAACAATGAATAAATTTGATGTAGTCATAGTGAGAATTAATTACAAGGGAAGAAAAGCTTTACAGATGTACACAGCAGCAACGTTACGCAATAACGTCGAATTTCCATAAAATGAGGTAAAACACTAGTAGAAAGTGTACAGGAGGACAGTTGATGTATCACAGGAAGGGGGAGCCAGAGCCACGCGCCCAAGCGGTCCGACTCACTGAAGAGGGGTGTATAGTAGGAGCGCGCGAAAAAGGAAGAAATGAGCCGCGACGGACGAATGCGCGGCTATCCGTCATGTCCGCACAAAAGAGGCCAGCGGCCCCCCTCCACGCTCCCGTAATCGCGCGACACGAAACGGCAATCCTTCGCTGGAGGTGAACTCCGGCCCGGGGATAAATCGACAGGATGTAGTCGTTGAGTCGTGATATTGCCGGCCGTCCGGGGTAGGCGGAAGGGCAAGAGAGAGACGTTATACCGGCGGGGGCGGGGACGATGGGGGCATTGTCGAGGAAGAATGCGCTCTTTTATTTGAATCTCGTCGTCGTGTGACATCGTCAACACTTCTGGCAAGCGCGAGTATTTTTTTCCTTTTTTTTTTTGGTCCGGCTCGCGACGCTCGACGGGCGCGTGATCGACGAGCTTCCCGTACAAAGCTGTTACGGCTATGCATAAGCTCCTGACGTGGATGGATAAAATGCCTGGAAATTTTCAATTTCCAAAAGTGAGGGAGGTCTTTTTTTTGATTAATTGGTTACACGTCGATGCCCCGCGATCATTGGATTTATCATTTTTAGAGAGTTGCCAATAGAATTTAAACTTTCTCGGTCGCTTTAAAAAATTACTGTAGTTTCTAAAATTTTTAAGAATACATAATACAATTAAGTAGTACAATTTAAGTTTTCTGTCTAATAATTCGTCGGTGGTTGAACTAAATCTTGATCTCTTGAATTTTACTTGAAAAATTATGCACAAACGTAGCAAGTCTTTATATATTTAAAAAAAAAGTACTGCATACCACTTGGTATGGCACATTCGTATAACCCTGCACTCTGTCTAGGAGAGGGTGAGGGTTCCGAATCACGCATTCTGTTGAAACTTTGAACTCGGTTTTCTCAAAATTTCTGAGACTACCGTTATTATCAAAATATCTGACACTTACCAGTCTCTTAAGTTATTTTTCTCTAAAAATTTTTATTTCACTAGAGATTTTATCAAAAAAGCAAATAAAAGCAGAGAATAAGACCTACAATTTGAGTGCTTTTGCGTTAAAAAGGCTTTATTACTTGAAAAGTTATGTACAATTAAATGTGAACGTCAAAATGGACATGAAAAGAAAGTTAATACACATTACCACATACTCATATTTAATTGTATATAACTTTTGAAGTAATAAAGCTTTTCTAACGCAAAAGCATCTAAATTATAGGTCTTATTCTCTACTTTTATTTGCTTTTTGATAGAGTCTCTAGTATTTATTACAGCAGAGTTATGGTCAAATAACGAAATACGACCAAGTTTTAGAGGAAAATAACTTGAGAGACCTACTAAGTTCAAAATTTTGAGCATTAGACCTGCATATTCTGGTTTGCTTCATTCATTTTGCTGTAAAAAAAAACGTGTTCAAAGTTTCAGCAAAATCCGAAATCTGGAACCCTGACCAGAGTCCAGAAGTACGCTTCGTTTCTCAAAAGAGAATTAATCAATGGATCAATGCTTCTAAAAAGTATTAATCAGTCGATAAATCCTTCGTGAAGGCATTAATCCATTGATTAATTCTTTTTTGAGTAACCAAGCGTACTTCCCGACTTAGGCGAGTGTAACTTTTTCATCCCTTTAAACCCTCCAACATAAATCTATATATACGCTCTCGCGAATTAATTTACCTCTTGCTTTGCAAACGAACTCCTCCATTTGTAGCATCTCCGCCAGTACCAAGGGAAAATCGATGCCGCCCTATAATAAAAAAAAATCCGGAAAAACAAGGAAGCGTCTCGAGTATCCGGCAGCGGCGATGATTGCCGCTTGCGCAGCGTGACACCGCCGCTTTTTCCCCGGTCCAGCTCCCCTACACTTCGGCCATCCGCATTTTCGAGTGTTGCCGCAGGGGTGACGCCGAGGATGCGCACCGGAGGGATGGCAACGTCACGTGTGGGAGCGCGCGAGCCGGCCACGTGCCTGGTATAGCAACCGGCACGTGACCCACCGGTGGTGTATGGTTCGCCGAGGCGGGTTTCGCACTCTCACCCCAATCCGCAGCGTCGTACCTCCAGCATCGCTGGAGTCGCGCGGGACTTTTATGATTTTTTTTTCCTCCTACCCTATTCGCTGTCTATTGCAGCACGGGAAATTTGAAGATCGCTTTATTATAGAGTCGGCCGTGCGGCGCTTGTGCTTTTGCTTATTCTTCTTGAACTCGTTACGGAGGAAGCGATTGGAATTGGAGTGGTACGCGCGGGGCTTCGCTGATATTGACAGCGTTTATGGGCGGTAAATGCCTCTGGAGCTAAAAATATAAAAAGCGAATAAAATGAAATTTGCTTTCGCGAGGCTGGAAGTGAATATTTGGCTGCTGATTGCGTTTAGAATGGATTTAATTGAATTGAATTTTAGAAATAAAAAGCCGGAGTAAGTCAATTTTATAAACTGGGACAGGATCTGCCAAAAAAGCTCTTCAATCAAGTATCAAGTTGCGAGGGAAATCGGATTAAACCGGCGAGACATATCTTTCATGAAAATTGAAAAACTCGGAAAGGTTTGATGCCAACTGTCATCGATATAACGGCCAATCCATTTCGTTGAGTACACCGCGGAGGTTTCTCCTATGGAAATTCAATTATGCGATTTAAATGACTATATACTAAAACTAAAAATAAAAAAAAAAGAAAACAAAAAAAAATAGTAATTCCAATTAACAAAATATCTCTTTAAAGGTTTACCAAGTAAATATTCTCCCTTAAAAAATGATGGCAAGACTTGAGAACCATTTTAAGGAAGAATTTAATTGTTTAAAGTCCAATCTCCGGTTAACTAAACGATTTGATATGTACTTAAATTTATTAATTATAAAAGCAATAGACTTTCTATAACATTTTAACATAAAAAATTTGATCGTACTCTAGTGTAGGGGGATTTTACTAATTTCTTTAAATCTACAAAGTACTTTTAAAACCTATAAAATGTTTACTAAATTGTTGAAAAGACTTTTCAAGATTTTATGGCCACAGACAAGTCGATTTTCGTAGCTTTAAACCAGCTTTTCTGTTTTAAATTATTACTAGATAATAATGTATTGTTTTTATGTTCTGTTAAATCGTAAAATATTTAGAATAGAATAGAATAAATTACAATATTTACAAGTATTAACAAATATTATAAATTTCGAACAACAAATCGTTTAGCATAAACAAGTAAATAAAATAGTTTATTTAACTTAAAACATTCGATGGAATACTTGTTAGGAAGATCACATTCATTTTAAAAATTGTAGTCAAAAGTATTGCACTTGAGTGATTATATCACAGTCATATATCTTAAATAAATAATACTAAAAAGTAAGTGTTAACGCTGTTCTATCATTTCTCGTAGCTTGTAAAAGCAAACATTTTATTAACACACCTAAACAGTTTGAAAAATTTATACCCTCTACGCACAATTGAAACAAATTCAAGGGAGTAATGATGAAACTCGCATTAAACACAGCTCAACAGCTCGCTACTTTTTTACAGCTTTCCTCATTACTTTTTCGCCGCACTCGCTGCGGCGCGTTTCATTATGTCCCTGTCTCTTTTCCCTCCTTGCAATTTTGCAAATTAATGTCATAATTTGCGCCGCGCGCGAGGCGGAGAATTGCCGGAAGATTTGTGAGAGTTGTTCGCTCCTCCATAATGAAAGCCGCTTTAAAACTCATTTCTTACAACATCGTTACGCGAACGTGTGTGATGCAAAAGCTCCTCCGAATGCCAGAAACTCCGAAACCGGCGGAGGGAGAGTCCGCGCGCATTGTGATGGCGCCACGAGAGCGTTAATCATAGGCGTTAATGAGAGAAATCAAATGCTTCGCTCGAGTGGGTAATATACCCGCCGGGGGGCCAATATACGCACTTGCAATTTTTTATTTCGTCACGTTCTTTTGCGCGATTTGTTTGCTGTCCGCGCGATTCGAAAGTTCTACATTTGACGTTTTTAGAAAAATTGATGTGCGTTTTAGGGTTGATGTACTCGAGCAATGTTTAATTATGAGAACTGGAAACATAATTATTATGATTATGATTGGTATGCGCTATTTTTCAAAATTAACTAATGCAATTTTTAATTTCGCCACGTAGTCTGTACAATTTGTTTGCTATGCGAGATTCGAAAGTTGCACACTTGATGTTTCAAGAAAAATTTATGTTCATTCAGTCTAAATGTAGTCAGCAATTTTTAACGTAGACAAGTATTATAATTATTATGATTATGATCAATATATGTCCTTTTGCAATTAAATAAAAATCGTAATTATAGAAAATGTTATAATTGTCCAAACAACAAATTTGTATGTACAAACTAAAAATTTGTGACAAAGACCATAAAAATGTTAGCCACATATTTTTATAAATAAAATACAATTTCATTTTACATTTAGTTTTTTAGACTTGTAGAATTTTGAAGAACTCTTCCCCATTAAAGTCTTCAATATAACTATTAATGCTATTGGAATATTTAACAATTAAATTTTAATCTAGGGATATACGTCTATAAAAAAAATGATATTATATTATTATTATATTCCTCTTAAATTTTTGTAAATTATAAAAAACACTGAATCCGTTCAACTAAATGAATAAGTAGAATAAAAATCTAGAGATCTATACACATGTTACTGTATAAATCAGCGAAATGATACGAAAAATTCATTCGAGTGCATCAAAAATCATGCTTGTCACCGCCTAATTGCAATCGATGCTCCAGCTCGCACGGGACTTTCATGCCGTATTCATGAGCCATGAAGAATGTCGAAAATCGATTTGTTTCGCAAATTCTAATCGCGTAAGTAACGTGAGTGCGTTCGATTATTTATTGTCGCACGCTTTTCCTTTGTACAATCAGTACAAATATTGACTGTGTCCGTCGGTTCGACGCGCACATCGTATAGATTGATTCTTTATGGGCTAATGCATTTACATGCTGTTCACCCTCATAATGGTCCCCACGCACCAACTTGCTTTTAATACGGACGGACACGCTCGAGCGCAAGTAACGCATATCGGTACTCAAGAAAATTATCACTTTCAATTTCAATGCTGTTTGAGGGTAATGTATAGTGAGTCTGACAAAAAAGACTTTGAGACAGTATATATATATACATTACTTAAAAAGACAAGAAGTCTTGTAAAATCTGTTTTTAGGTATTTTTGAAAAGTATAACGTGTACTATAGTGATAGATAGACCGACAAGTATCATTTTAATTTTAAATAGAATGAAATTTCAATGACTATTATTGAGATTCAAGCCAAGTGAACTATTGTTTATTCGTCAATTTTTATGGAATTATTACTAGCTACTAGATTTACATTCTGATTCTGCGGATCTGAGATTAATAATAATTTATTTATTTCCAAAAATAAATAAGACAATAAAAATTCAATGAATTTTATTCTATGTAAAAAAATGGTGTAGAGTTCATTTTACCCAGTATGGCCAGAAAATCAAGTAATAAAATAAACAAACGAAAAATTTTAAATGAATAGCAATATTATTTTACCAGCAATGTACATAACGTATAACAACATCCGCTAAAGAATAAACGCACTTGATAAGTATTTGCGTAAGAGCGTGTGAGTTCGTGCATGTGCTCAAACACGACTACATACAACGTGTCAACATAGCGTCCCCGAATCGATCTAAGCTCGGATGAAGCCACATGGGAGCAGCAAAGATGGATTGCGAGATAAGGAGGCGTATCAGGACCAATCAATTACGGAGTCGAGGGTCGCGGCGTACCCCCGACCCCCGAATTATTTTACCTAAAGCGCGTATACATTATGCAGCCGTAAAGGGGGCGGGGGGTGGAGGGATGGAAAGGGAGCTAAAGACACAGCCTCGCCGTAAAACGTTTTACGAGATCGAGCGCGGGGAGCCTCCACTTAAGCAGATATATCGCCTCCTCGGCCTCTCGCATCGGCTCAACCAGGTGTTTAATTACGCCGCCCGCGCTCAACTCGCAGTTTCCGCTAAATTTCACGCGCCTCGATGTCTTGCGGTCCCTAGCCTTTCGCCCCCTACTCCCTCTTTACTTCTTCAAAAAAGCGCGAAGCGAGAAAGAAAGATAGAGAGAGAAAGATAGAAGAAAAAGTGAATTTTTCCTTTTTAAATCTCTCACTCTCAGTAGCACACTTCATGCGAGTAGCTGCACGTACAACGACAGAAGTGCTGCGGGTAAACGCGGAAGCGAGAAGGAGTCGCGAGTACAAAAAAAGAGCAGGAACGAAAAAAAAAAATTAAAAAAAAAATAAAAAAGCAGCAAGAAGGAAATTCAGTCCCTCTCTTTCTCTCTACCCCCTACCTATCTATCTCTGTCTCTCTTTCTCTTGGGGGACTCGTGACATTAGCGCGAAACAATCTGCCTAAAATGTACGGCGCGGCGAAAAATCTTTGTGCTCGAGTACGGCAGCGGCGCGCAGCCCTTGACTCCCGGGCGGAAAGGACCCCCTCGATTCGGGACCTCGCAGTATGTATACACCGCGTGCGGGAAGGGAGGCCCGAGTAGGGTGACGAGAGCAACAGAGATTCAGGGTGGAGGAGGGGGAGAGACGCTAATCCGGCGCGGGACGCTTTTTTTTCCATTGTGCGCGGTTCTGGCAGCGAACGTTTTTTCTGTTACCTCGAAAAATCAAAAGAGAGCGAGAAGAGAGAGAAAGAGAGGAGGGGGTGCTCGTAATTTTCGTCCTTATCTACGAAATGAGCAAGTATAGGCATTGAAACATAAACGGCCACGCGGTATATATATATATATCGTCCCGCCTTATCTAACGCGCAGCGAGGACGGCTCTCTCGGAGAGAGGAGCTCTCTTCCCTTTTACTTTGCTTTATCGGAAATGAGAATGAAGTGCCAGGAAATCGAAATCTATTCTTCGCATTTGCTGTATTAAAGTCTTGAGCGAGGGGAGGTTGCGAGACGGAAAAGAGGAAGCTGAGAGAGAAAGAGAGAAAGTCCGAGATGGAAAGAGCAAGAGGCAATGAGTTGCTCTTACATTGTGTGTGTGTATAATATGTATAGACTACGTATTTATTTGTATACTGTACGTATATATATGTATACAATATGCTGAAAGATTGCTTGAAATAAGGGAGTGAGAAGCGGCGGAAAAGCTCGTTAAGTGGACGCTGGGCACTAATCTCTGTTGAGAATGAATAAGTTTGAAAGGTTCGAGAGAAGAGTCCTTTTGTTGCGATCGCTAGTTTATGGCAGTGAGGGGGCTTGATCGGTTTTCACATTCACCATTCACTTTTTGAAATGGAAGAAGACATTTATATATAAAATGGAAATGTCGAAAAACATTTGGAAGTAGGCATGATTAATTAGGTATATTTTTTAAAACAATGTTAGATTATAACCAGTAGTTGAATTGATTCTATTCGAATTGAAAATTAAAATGTTTATAATAAATTGTGCTAATGTCGAGACAGACAAAACGAAGGCGAGACAAGAATCGAAATTTTGATTTTCTCTCGAGTGATACGAGACCAGTCTTAAAAATTTCAATAAATTGAATTTTTTCTTGGAATAGCGCGAAGAAAATTTAATAATAAAAAGCCCTTCGCACCTAAGAGCAACCAGGCATTTATCTGTGAATAAAGGGTATTGGTGCGTAGACTATATTTATATATGTTGTGCGTTAATATTAAAGCCACGGGGGCTGACTATGAAATGTAAACGGAACAACAGCGACTAGGGGGTTGGAAAGATTTTCGCCTGGGGTAAGGAAGCCCTCACCTCATATTTCAACGTGAGAGAAGCATCGTACCCGTGACAATGAAATAAATCAATAGAGATTCCATGGTTTATTTTCGCGCATCATCACATTTTTCACGTGTACACTGTGGAAATCCGTTTCTTGCGCAATCTCTTTTGTGTTATTGGAATTGAAATGAAAAGCATAAAATTCGTTTTTAATTTATATTTTTAATTTATACAAAATTAGTCGGTAATTGTTTTACTAAATAAATTTATTTTCCATGTTATTGCTCGATTCAATTTGTCGTGTAATATGACATTTATTTACATTTTATATATTTGAAATCGTAACAAATTTAAGCATACAAATGTAAATAGTACGTAACAAATCAGACAATAAAAGATATAAATAATATTGATTTTGACATGCGAACACACATTTTCCACTGTCGATGCTGTTTTTGTTTCCGCGTAAACTATTGTGAAAATGAATAAAATTGAAAGATATGTGTAATTGATAAAACGCATTTTAATTTCATTGATCAATAAGTTGCTTGTGGAAACTGTACGTTACAGACGGTACGCTCGAGTTCAGATGTTTGTGGTTATCGATAAACTTCTCACAGCATTGCTCTTGACGATCTGAACACTCATGCAAACCTGTTGATCTGTGCAATTTAAATTAGACTACGATAACATTCTATATTAATTCAATTTTTATTTATTTAAGTATGTCTTCGTAAACTCCAATGGATTCAAGTGTCTTTATAATTTTATAATTTTAATGTAATAATAAATATAAAAGAAATTTTAAACTGTAAGCTTTAAAAGCTAATAAAAATAATAAAATATAAATACATATATAACTCTTTAAAATACGTAGTTACACAATAAATAGAATAATAATTGGATACACTGCCGTAATAAACAAACATTTGCACGAAAATTTATAATGATATTATAATTCAAGCCGCATCAATAAATAATACCAAGAATTAAGAGAATTTAATCCCCTAAATAACAATAAATAACATGAGAAATTGAGCGAACTAAAAGAATTCCGCTTGCAAAATAAAATACGCGCACATATTGCTTGCGATAAATCTTAATACGTACATTTCAACTCGCGTTACATCACGCGCGAGACATCAAAAATAATGACACGCGCTTTTAACGACAGATAACCGAAGATATTAAGGATAATTCTTTATGAATTCGTAATTCACGCATTATGAAAATTTATACTCCATTACACGGTGTTAAACCACAAAGGCAGTAACTCGCGGCGAGGACCTAACCATTTCCCCGTTGCAATAAAGCAAAATACTTTTCCTCGCTCGCGCGTCCGCGAAGCATCCCATTGATGGCTCTATTCGCGCGTTATTCTCCCTCTCCGCGCGATTGCGTCACGCGCTCATGCAATATCCTCTTATTTAAGGGGGGGGAAGTGTTAAGTTTATTTCCCCCATTACGGGACTCTGTGCGCAGGCCGCGCGTCCTTCCTCCGAATGGGCGAGGGGCACTGTAACGTTTCGATCGAATTATACGCTCGGCTCGCCTTGAGAGCGCGGCGCGCCGGCCTCGAGGCTGCTGAAATTCGATTCGGGGCGAAAATTAAAACGCGTGCGAGGGGAAAAATAGTGCAACGCGCGAGGCCGCACCGCCGGCTTTTACGAGTTCGTCTTTTGCTGGCGACATTTCGGGACAATGAGCGCACGACGTTATGGGCGGTTTAAAGTTTCGCCGGGAGCGATGGCTGGTTATTGAAGGTCGAAAGTACCATTTTTGTTATTGTTCTTTTTTTTTTTAATTTTATTTATTTATTTTTTGAGAAATTTACTCTCATGTAGATAGGTTGAAAAAAATTAGGGTAAAAGTATGACATGTATGTATGGCTTTGTTTTTGTTGTAAATATTGCAGAATATAAAAAGGTTATTAAATCTTTCAGCATGTCATAAATGTCATAATTGATAAAATTACTTATAAGTATTATTAAGTTTAAATTTTATGTGAGTTATTTTTACCATTGAGTTTGTCAGCGTATTTACTACATTATTTATATACCCTTCTTTGTTTTTTTTTTAATTTTGAAAATATTTCAAAAGAATTGAAGGTAGTGCAAAATTTTCAAAAAATGTCAACGTAGTAGATATAAAAAATGGAATAAATAAATAAATGTACGAGTAATCTAAACGTGTTATAAGATAAAATATAGAGTAAAGACGATTAAAATCGAAAACAAATCTACTACGTCAACGTTCTTTAAAAATTCGGAAAACGTTGATAAAAGAAACTTGCATATAACTAAAACTTAAAAATGCTTGAAACATCTAATTTATTTTAAATGCACCAAAAATAATAATAAACTAGCTAATAAAAATAAACAAATAATAAACTAGCTCTATCAACCAGAATAGCCCATTCTCCTAAGCCTTAGTGCATTTAGAAGTTTTTCGCTAATCCAATTAATTTCCAATTTCAGAGAGTAGACAACGAGCTTTCCAGCCATTAAACGTGTACGTCCCCTAATAAAAAAAAATCCGTTTCTCATCCAAAAAGAAAAAAAAAAGCTCCGACAGAAGCGGTAGTATATTTAAATTCCGAATTCTCCATTAAAAAAAGAGTCGACCACAGGACGCGCCGTCCCCGAATACGTCGAGTTTCAAAATTGCTCACGGCGCGTCATATTTGCACTTAATTTTCCTCGACCGTAGACGCCGCGGGTCGTCCGCTCGCAAAATTATTTGCGCTACACCCGGCCGCCTTCAACAAACAAAAACCGACGTTTCGCCAAATGCAATGAGCGAGCGCGCGCTAATTGCCCGGATATCCTTCGCAAATCTCGCATCTCGCGTCTGTGCGTGCCGTGTTTGCACTACTGAAGGGGGGGGGGGGGGCGAGTTGAGTTTTCGGACGTTGAGGCTCGCTCGGGGGCGTCAAACGCACGCGCCCGAGAGGAGGAAAAGCGAAAGCGTTGCGTCTGGCCGGCCGCGGCCCGGTGAGTTGCGAAAAAGCATCCGCGGGATGAGAGCGCGTTTTTTCACGGCACATCCTTTGCCTCGGTCGGGGAGCTACTGTGTTTACTCGAAAATCCGATCGCCGAGTGCTTTCTCGTGTGTCTGCGGGGGAGCTTTTAATTAAAGGGAATTCAGTAATTGAAGTTGGATACGCGCGAGCGATTTTTTTTTTTTTTTTTTTTTGGACTGTTTCTTTTTCGGCGCCACCCCGTGTATATATACACTTAGCCGAAACGCCGCGATTCAATTCAAACCGAGCCGAATCGCGTTAAATATTTCGTACGCACTGAGTTGGGGACGAAAGTTCTGTCTCGAAGCGCTTGAATGGCGATGATATAAAACATTGAACGCTAGCTGAAACACTGGAAAAATTTTAAGCAATTAACAATGATGTATTTAAATGAGGGTACTGAGGAAAGCTTTTAAGGGGATCCACCACCGTTAAAAATGGCTTCACAAAAGTACCTAAAAATAAATGAAAATGAATTAATAAAAA